>JANRGW010022602.1:0-37663 GCA_024733675.1 Psilopsiagon aymara
CCCCCCCCCCCCCCCCCCCCCCCAAATCTTTAAAGATATGAACAAGCAAAAATTGGACTGTTTCAGGCTCTATTTCTTATTTTCTTTGGCAGTCCCACTGACTCTAGGCAGTAGGGTGCCCACTGTCATAAAGGTAGCTAACTCAGAGCCAGATCAATTATTTCTGCTCATGGAGATGCTGCCCTCTGGCATTAATGCTTTCCCTACACAGGTGTACATTACTGCAAGATGCTCTGACAAAAATGTTCAAGAAACACCAAATTTGGTGTCTTGAACAATACCATGTCTTACAGTACATAAATTTGGAAGTATCTATGGTCAATGAAGAGAACAGTTCCTCCTTTGGGGTGGGATTTTTATTAGAAAACACCCAAACCAACCAACCTTTGATATTCAGTAATGAGGAGATAAATAAAATTTTAACAAATCTAAGCTTAATTTTCTTCCATTTTTTTTTGTTTTTTTGAAATTACATGAAAGCCAGTCTGAACATATTGATGTGTCCTTTGTAATATTTCTATCAGTTTCACAAATTCAGCGTCCCTGCTGGTTCCCAAACTACATGCCAGACATGCTACCTCCAAGCACTTACTTCATTGCTTTCATGTATGTTGTGATCTATCATTTGAAGCAGAAACCACATTACATTCCTCAGGATGAATGTGGTGATCAAGTTCCAGTGGATAATATTCCGCAGGCATCTGATACTCCTAAACAGGAAAATACATTTAAGTCAACATATATAGTCAATATATACGCATACACATTAATGACTATATAAAATGAAAAAGCTAATTCTGTCCATTTGCAAAATTCCTCATGGTTTATCCCCCTCCATAACATCCCTTAGGCTATGAGATAGGAGTTTCATGGGTCCAATGGGTCATCAGAAACAGTGTTTGAGGCTGTCTTCAGTTGTATCTTTATTAGCAAGCATATCTGAGTCTGGTCCCACTCTCTGGCTCTCAGGATAAATTGCAGAGCCAGTGCCAAAGCCAAAACTTGGATTTTGCAGTGTACTCACAACACAAATAAAGGACATAAATATAAAGCATCAACAGAAAAATGCCCAAATCTGTGCTGCTTCTCCTTGCTATATATGTTTCTTCCAGAAATAACAGTAAAACTTTGGCAAAAAAGCTGTGTTCAAGAGTTTTTCTCGATAACATGAGGAGCTCCCATTAAAAATAATTCAATCAAGTGAAACAGGATCTACTGGAAAGACTCAAATGTCATTTTATCCTTGGTTATCATTTTTAGTCCTCTCTGCTCCATCCCTAGAACAACTAGAACTGATAAAAAACCCCTAACAAACAAGTGGAAGACCTCCCACAAACGAGATACTGCAACATACAGAAAGATGCTCAGAGGTATAACCCTATTAAGTCAATGTTAAAATAGCCTCTGAGTTTAACAACCCCACTTCAAGGTACGAAACTGGCATTTGGTTTTCAAACCGCAGTGACTCATGACTGGAATCAATTTGGAAAACAAATCTTCAGCTGCTCAGATCCATTCCCTTTTATTTAAGCCACAAAGACCAAAAGCGTTGCTCTCAGTGTGACCTTTGCAACCAGGGAACATATCAGAGACCTGTCTCACTTTCAAAATTTCACTGGTAACAAAACACAAAGGTTCACAATTAGTGTGTCAAAGAAACAAGGCAACCAACACCTACATCCTTTCCTGCTGAACTCCAGGAACCCAGCTGGCTCCAGACAGACTTTGAAACATGCTATTAAGGTCTGTTCTCTGCTGATCTCCTGCCCATAAATGTCCTGTGGCTGCTCCTCATCTACATGTTTTATTCACTCCTTTTAGGTTAAGGATTAGCAAATTAAGAAAGGAGTTTGAAACACTGCTTCTACTGGGACAGGAGGGCAGGTGACTAGAAACTGAGGAAATTCAGGTCAAAGTCTAGTTACCGACATGAAATTAATTGCTTCTGAGAGCTCTAACAACAAAACAGATCCAGCACATTTGCTACCTGAAGGCATTTTTTGACAGTGAGAAGATAAAGGAGTGGGGAAAAAAATCCTTGTTGCATGCCTTCATTTAGATGTAGTTCATCCTGTATGCTGGAACATCACTAAATCTGGCTGGAGGAAACCTTGTTCCCACAAGATTTACAGCAGAACATTGAACTAGCTACAGAGGAAAACAGGATCAAACAAACATGGTTTTAGTTCAGCTCATAAAAAGAGCTTTTCCTTCCAGTAAGATCCTAGTCATCCTGTGCTTGGAATATAAAGACAAACTCAGCATCTACTGGCTACACGATCTTTGCTCTCCATACTACTACTTCATTCATAATATTCTGTCTTCTTTGCCCACCAATCTGCATCTAGCCACTGGCTTTTATTTGAATTGCAAGAAGCTTGGGACAGAGGCAAACTTTTAGTGACGTCTGCTCAGGACCTATAGCAAGAGGCTGTGGTCTGTGTTGTGAACTCACAGGTTGCAGAGATAATTATGACCAAAATTCTCCTTGCTGCTGGAAGATGTGTTTCTGGTGTAAAATTAACTAAAGCATAAATGTGATCAGCAGCTGGAATTTACTAAAATGAAGCCTGAAGCCTTGTCAAATTATGCTTTGAACATGAAACAGGGACAGATGGCTACCATGTTCCACTACCCTTAGCAGAAGCCATACTCTGACTACCAGCAACCTACTACCATGGCCTCATTCTTTTTCTGAGACACTCTGTGTGTGTCACAGAGGGTAAGTAGATGCTTTCACCTGCTAAAAAGCTTCAAGTCTTTGGGGCTAACAGAGTTGTACAGCGAACACTTGCTTTCCTGGCTGCAGTCTCTCCCTAGCCACATTCCCCACCAAACTGCTGCCCTGGCAAAGCAGCACAAAAAGGTGAGGGGCAGGATTTGCTGTTTTTGTGATGATTTGGCTGCTCCTCTGCTGGTGTTAATAGCAGTTAGGGTTTTAATGGAAACACCAGTATAGTCAGGCTGAGAAACACACCTGAAAGTGCTGTAGAGTTTCTCAATGGCTCAGGCAGTGATGTGACCCCAGGCACAGAACGGTTTTAACTTTTTTTGGGGGGAAGGGGTTGATGGGTTGTTTTTCTTATTTGTTTTCCCAAGAGTCCAAACTGGAGACTCTGAGCTTGGTTTTGTTTGTAGAGAGCCCAAAGCACATGGTTTCTGTTTGTTTCTGTCTCCTAAGTACTACTAGCATAGAAATCACTGTGGCAGTAATGTAATTCATAGCCAAGGGCAGGAAAAGCTTGAGAAATAACTGTGTCAGGTTCATAGTGTAGCGGGAGAAACAGCAGGATTAATATAGTGCGGAGGCTGCAGGGCACAGCAGCGGAGGACTGCGGCTAACTCAATTGATGTAACAAGGGAAATATCTCTTGCCAGCCACCTGAGAAGGCTGTTCTTATCTACAGGCATTGCTGGTGACTGTTATTACTGTAATTTAGCAAGGGCAAAGCATCTAGAGGGGTACTGACTGAGATGAGGGTCCCTTCATTTCAGGCAGTATTCACGAGACTGTTCTGCTGGGCTCAGGAATTTACCCCATGCATCAAGTCTACCTGCATAGCCAGCCTGGAGTCTGATTGATAGTGAATGAAGGACATGTCCCAAACTGGGTGACAAAGCTAGTGAATAACAGGAGACCTGCAGCACAGGTAATGTTTGGTGAAAGGACAAAGCCAACCTTGTCATACTCACTCATCTCTAAGTAGATGAAAGCTAACTCAAATGGATCAGCCTTAATTTAAATTTCAGTACTCCTGTTATTTGTGAAGATGACCTGTCCCTTTTTGAAAACTCTTAACAGTCTTCCACGACAATGAACTCATGGTTCCTTTCTCCTTGATGAATTATTGCCTTCACTCTACGGAGTGAAAAAATAAGCAGTTCTATGTTCTAGAAACAGTAATAACTGCCCTCACAGGCAGCACTGAAATGGAATTAGCATCACATTGCAACTGGCAGGAGGTAGAATTTTGAAACATACTGAGCTGAATTGTAAGTTAGTGAGTTGAGCTTTCCTACAGTCATAGTGATTGGCATGAGTGCATTCCCTCGCAACTCAGAAGCTAAGAAATGTGTTACTCATACTTTGGTAGGGAGTTGATAGCATAATTTGGACAGTGTGGCAGTGGCAACATCAGCAAAATGAGAAAGCAGTCAGCAGAGAGCTATCTTCTCAAGAGGGCAAAGAGTCATGTGAGAGAAGGCAAAAATGGGAGATGAGGGGACTGGATGCTGAAAAGCTACTTCAGCCACAATTGCAGCATTGCTAGGAAGACACTGTGAGTTACAGTGCCATATGAAGTCCCCTGGACTAAAAGATCAGATGACAGGAGGTTTCATATTCTTCTTCATGTAAGGTAACATTTCTACTTGTTTTACAGCCCTTGTTGTAGATTAAATGGTGCAAGCTTCCAAGCCAGCAACACAAGTCACCATCCCAGAGAGCCTGAAGGCTCGCACATCATAAGACAGTACGGAATGCAGCTCTGGGCTTCCTTTGAGAAGCCTTTTCCTGTATTTGCCTCCTGCCCTGATCTTTTTCAGACGAAAGTGTTGGTCAAGGGCCTGGTTGGACTCTTCTAATACCTCTTCATTGATGCATGGGTCCAAGGATGGAAGGAATAATAAAAGAGGTTGTAGCAGTTCAGCCAGAACAGACTTACAGATTGAGAGCACAACATAAAGATATAAGAACTCTGTCAGACCAATGAGCCATGTAGGCTGTGACTCAGTCCCCAGTGGTGGTCAGTAAAACACAATCTGGAAAACAGTACTGGCAACAGGGGATGTAGGCTTTTAGTTGCTTCTTGCCTTTACCTCTTTGATTCTGGCAGTCAGGGGATTTAAAATATTCCTGATTCAGAGACCACATAAAATCACATTAAATTACTCCTTTGGTGGGCTGAAGTTCTCACAAGAGTCACTGAACTCCTTTTGTGGTTTATGTTCACAGGGGTCAGGCCATGGTGTATTCTACTAAGACGATGGAATGAAGAGCTCATAAGCTGTTAATCAGGGCAAAATACATTTGCCGATGTTGGTTCTTCTTCCCTGCTTGCCTATCTCTTCCCAAGGGCTGGATCAGGATGCATTTTCTAACAACTACATTCCCTCCTGTCCCTTGAGAATTGCAGTGAGGAGGGACAGAAAGAGACAAGAGCTGAACAGCAGGAAACTGCTAGTCCCATGGGCTGTGGGAGCAAACCGGGAGGAGTGATTGGTAGTGTATCCTTAAGTAGCACAGTTCATTCACCAATTTCACTTCTGAATGTGCCTGACAGCAGGTCTGGGGCCTGAAATAGCTCCCTGAAATACAGCAAGTAGTGTCAGACAAGCACAAGCAAGATATGCCTGTTACAATGAGTGAAGGAATGGGCAGAAGGAAAGTTGTTTCCTTGAAAAGGTGAGAAAAGAAGGCCTCTGAATTTCTGACTTGGAGGAAGAAAAGATACTTCGACACGGAGCATCTTCATAAGTGAAAGGGTTTATTGGCTCTTTATGATTTCAGAATCCGTGCTTTGCCTGCTGCTGAGTGATCTCCAGGCGACTGCTCCTAACAAGACAAGTTTTCACTGAGAGACTGTTGCACAAGAGATCTGCTGCAGTGCCATTCTCCCCAGTTTGGGTAGAGGTGTCCTCATGTCCCTGACAACTGGTTAAGGGATCAGAGGCAAAAGTAGCGCTCTCCCAGATCCTTTCAGTTGCATGGAATGACGAGGGAAGAAACAGGAATAACCAGATCAATACCTGGCTCCCAGCCTGGTGCCACCAGCAGAATTTTGTGGGTTTTGATCATGGGTCACTTTACATGTCATCAGCACTTTCAGTAACAGGCAGGGTCTCAAAGGGGTCTTTGCACAGAAGTTCATTGTGAACAATAAGCACAAAGCTAACTGAAAGAGCTTTAAACTAGATTTCAAGGGGAAAGGGATAAAACAAGGTTCACCACAGAGAAGCCTGGAGGCAGCATGCCAGTGTTTGGGTGATGATGTGCTAGCAAAGTCATTCAGCCTGCTATCCCAATGGAGGTAGGGGATGGAGATCCATGCAGCAGCAAAGACAAAGTATTACTACAGTGACTTGCTTCAAGGCTAATGACGTGAGGCTTTGGATAGAAGAGTGTAGCAAATGACAGACTATTTTCAGAGACTATGTCATGAAATACCTTGTTTTATATATAGAGGAATTTGGGGACAATGGTACAGGAAAATATGTGTGTTCCGGTGAGTTGTGAGTCCCAGAGTATGTCTCTGTGCTGGACAAAACCAGGTAAGATGATCTGGGAGCACTCACAGCACACACAGAGTGCCCCACAAAAGCACTAGCTTCAGCTCTCTGCAGCAGGTTGGACACAAACAAGTAATTAAGGTGAAAGCAAACATACTTCTCTTCGGCCTTCCTAATTATTAAATCAAAGGCCAGGTGTATGGTGGTAAATTACACATAATGACCTCTTTATTTGATTTGAGAACAGACCACATTTCAAGCCCAAATATCATTCTCTGACTCAAAATCACACCACTGACATCCTGAACTGCTTCGTGTGCAGGGTGTCATAACCGAGCTTCCACATTAAGAACAGTAACAGCAAACAGAAAAAAACCCCAACCAACAGAACCCTGCAGCAGGTGACTGCAGCCTGTGTCAGAAGAGGGTAGAAAGAGCTTCTGACTGCTGGTAGAGAAAGAACACTCTGCTAATTATTTCCATTAAATGACCTTAATTGTATGGTTGGATGCAGAAGGCAGAGAATTTCCTAATGGAAATTCATTCTTCTTGACTTGGGAAATGCTGAGATCTGAAAAGGCAGAAAATCTTATCAATTATTTCTGTACAGGTGGCCTCACTGATTCAGAAATAGATTTATAAAAGGGTTTCTAAAATAGCATTGGTAAAACCCAAAGTAGCCTTTCTGTTGTTTTTTAGGTTTTTTTCCTTGCTCTATCCATACAGTGATATTTTTCCTATTTTTCCTCTGAGATATGCAGAGCTATCATTTTCTGATTCAAAGCATGACACAAACAGTTAACATTAACAATCCCAATAATGTGCCAGCATGGTTGAAAGCTAGCTGAATTAGTTGAATCATTTGCATGGAAATAATTGCAAAACATAATGTTAATGACAAATTTTAGAAACCTTCTACTAATTATTGTAGTATTCCATTAATAATGATGTTCAATTAAGTCTGCCTAAAAACAGCTGGCAGGAGAAATTTGAGCACACTTTGCTGGAGTCCTTCCCATTCCATGACTGTTGAAAAAGGAGGAAGAAGAATCATGGACAATACTTAAAAATGTCTTCTATAGGGCAGGCAAAGTCCATGTACAAGCCATAAATGGCACAGAGTGGGAAGAATATCTAACAATAAGCTGTTTCCCAGGCTTTGTGCTTGTCACAGCCTATTTGCTTTCATCTACATGGAGGCCTCCCCTAAGGTCCTCATGCTCATGTTCAACCGGTGCATATATTTTGGTATTCCTAATGCTTTACAGATGAGAAAAGCAGCTGGAGAGGTTGGCAGGGAAAACAAACCTCTTGGTGGCAGTTGCCTGAGGGAATATAAATATTCTCACAGGAAATGGAAGGGGCAGTTGCAGGTTAAAAATGAAAGCCTGGAAAAGAATGACAGCTTTATTACAAGGACAGGTGAACACTCAGGTGAAGAGGAGAAGCAGCAGCTTCCATTAGAGTTAGGATGCGCACAGACTCTAAAAATAAAACCATTTTGGAACAATCTGTGCCTTTTTGAAAGCTGCTTTCAGCTGCCTTCAAGCCAATCTTTAATCCAGGACGACAGGGGGCATTCTGCCTGCTTTACATACAAAGGCTTAAAGCGGTGATGTTTCCAGTGATAGAAGGACTGCAGCCAGCACAGCACAGAACAGGATCACCAGCAGGATAGCCTCAGGGCAAGACCACACTGAAAGTGCTCACTCGCTGCGTTTGTGCCCAGCACTGTCTGGCTGTGTAGCACAGTGAATAGGGTTCAAAACCGGCCCTCTGCAAACCACCCATGAACAGTGTGAATAGCTGTAAGGTACTGATCCATCCTGTGCTTCATTCGCAGTCAGTGTACAAAGATAAATACTCCCTCTGGAGAACTACAGGGTTAAATGTGGGCTAACTGAAAAGTAGTCACTAGATACTCCAATCTGAGAACATGCCTCCAACCTTGACAGTGCAATCAGCTCTTCCATCAGAGAAAACTCCTCTGTTCTTTTCACAGGGATGGCAAAGTCAGATGCAGATTATTCTGTACAGACTGAGACTGTGGTTTAGCTGGTTGAAAAAAAGATTTGGGAATCTGCTCTGGTTTGCTTTACTAAATAGAGGTTAGCTTTCAGTTATTTCTGAACCAGTCAGAACACAAGGCTGTGAACTATCTTTTTAGCAGAAGCTACCTTGCAGCTCAGGTTTTAGTACCTCATAATCAACTAACTTCAGAGTAGCAGGGGCATGGCACATGGTTACAGCCCTCTGGGGTTTATCTAAAACATCACCCTGTTGACAAAGGTTGTAGTTATCAGTCTGGACTGTGGAAGGTTGAATGTTTTCTACAAAGTGGCCACTGCAGCTGGATCATACAAATTAGAGCTAGGACTTCAGAAGCCAGAGACTGACAGCTGGTTTTGGCTGATTCAGGGTTACTGCTACTGTTTGGGAAATGTAAGAGTGCACAGCATGTCCTCATTCACAATCCCCTTGAGAAATTATAGGAGATCTTTTATATCTGAAAGAAAATTCATTTAAATTACCAGCTAGGGACTTCAGAGGTTCGCTGTTCCTTTTTTTTTTTCCCCTCTCTTAATACAATCATACAATTAGCAATGTTTATTAAATTATCCACATTTACAGATACTGTGTAGGTAAACCAAGGAGGAAAGTCTGGGGCACTGATGTTGCTGTTCACACTCTTCTTGGCCTCATTTCCACAAAAACATAATATGAAATGTTTCATTATTTTTTGAGTATTTGACCAGGAATTCAGAAAACACTGTATAGGATCAGTGCATTTGTCAGGGGCAACTCTAAACATCTAGGCTTGAAAACATCTTCTCTGATTCTCCTTCCCAGAGATTACTCGGGACAATTTCTATTTTCAAGTAAATTGCACACCTATGCAAGATCCATATCTAAACTGTAAAGCCCAAACTTGGCTTTCTTCCTTCTTCTGACATGTTAGAAAAATTGCAAGGCTTGCATCACTGTTCCCCGAAACATTCCATCATCATCAATAGGAGGAAATAGCATAGATAAGTTTTAGCAAGCCTGTCAACATAGATCTAATCTTGTACAGGACAGTTCTATTACCCAAATTTAAACAAGAGAGAGTCCGTCTCCAAAAACACTGCCTCACGGCTAAAATCTTGGCAATAAAAGAAATTTATATAGGAATATATTTCAAACACAGGATAGGAAATGGCCTCCTGATTCTCCAAAACTCAGGTCAAGAAAATAATTGAGTCAAAGCCCTTCATAAATTCCTGAAACTCTAGATTAACTCCAGGTTAAATTTTTCCTCTGTTAAATTGCTCCTGGATGCCTCTGCTTTGTGGGCTGGAAATCATCCACTAATATCCACTCACAAGTATATCTGTAGAGCACTTACTTATACTCATTTCCTCCTGCACCGACATTGTCCTTGACTGTAAGTAGCTCTTCAGTTTCTAATATTTATCCAACAGTGATGTATTAATAGGTAGCACTAATACTCCTTTTCAGCCTTCATATTGCTAGGCTACAATAGCACTATATCAGATGAAGCTTATAAGACCTCCCACATTTTAAGACTATAGCTCCCTGTGCACACTGATTACAGACGTCATTTCAGGACTACATGAGGGCTCTGTTCTTCTCTGCAAGTTCTGCACTGAGAGGGTAAAGTCAGTGGGAAGCAAAGACATTGGCCTAAGGTTTATCAATAGAAAATGCGTTTCTGTCCTTTATCAGAGTTGGTGAGATGAGATACTTCACATGCTTTCAGGCACTTCAGATATTTTGTATTCAAAGATAACCGTCTCCTGGCATATGTGCTTCTTTACAGATCTCCACTGTTTTCATTCCTGCCTTGCCTTGAGAACTTTACTATGGACTGTTTCAGGGTGGGACAGAGTGCTATGTCTAAGCCTGCAGCCATTGCATCCACAAAGAATATGCGCTGCAATTACTGGTATTTATGATGAAGTTTAAGAAATGCCATGTGCCTGAATCATTACTTAACATTCTGCTAAGTGGCAGATGGAATAGACTAGGTGGAAAGCCAGAAGATGAAGGGGAAAAGGGGAGCACTGACGTGAACTGATGAATTTAGTTGATGCTGTGGCCTGGGACTTCCTCTTTTTCCTCTTGTTCCACTGAAGAAAGTCACATATGGGAGGACTGTGCTTTAGATCTGGACTCTGCTGTGCTCTAATCACACCAGATACCACATGACCTTTAAGTGCACACCGGTACTAATTTTGCAAATCACTTACCCAATTGATACACCCTCATTATGTAGGCGCTGATAGGCATCAGATCAGTTTGCTCTATGAAACCTCCTCTGAATGGATCTCTTCATTTCTTGAGACAGGATTCTTAAAATCATTTAATCAAACTCTTCCATTCTTACTAACAGTAGTCTCACCAACTGCATGCCAGACTGAAGATCAAGGGGCAGTTCAAAGGAGTTTGGAACGGGAGAGGAAAAAGGAAAGTAGATCTTCCTCTCCTAAACACTTGGAGATGGTTGGGAAGTTGGGGGAGGGGCGGGGGGTAAATTTTAAAGTGCCTATGTTGTTTCAAGAAAAAAACTGTTTCAGTCTTTTGGGAGAAAAAATGTGTGATATTTAGGAAATCTGGCTGTAACCACAATAAAGAAAGGGGACACTGCCTCAGACCTATGGGGTGGGGAAGAAAGAGCTAAATTTAGGTGTTAACAGGACAGCAAAATTTCCTTGAATTTGCTTTTGTTACCACCATATGAGTGACAAAAGATGTTATGCAGTGTTTGTGGGTTTTTTTTTTTATGAGCTGCCCTTATCCAGCAACCCGTGCAGAAGAACAAATTATTTTTAATCTTCAGCCTATCTTCCTTTCAGCACCATCCCTTATTGGATTCAAAACACAGCAGGGATTTAAATATTTCTCAGAACAAATACCTGTCTTCACATACTAGTTCTTCAGTCACTACTGCCCCAATAAAACATCTTCTGATTGAATCCTGTCAGGTCACTGCTGTCTCTTGCCAGCACATTGTTTAATTACAAGTCAGGAGTTTTACCAAGGACTCTTATTCTACCTCAGAGGCTGGTATAACAGCACACTAACAAAGGAAAACACAGGACAAAGAAATTTGAATTTCTGCATGATCAGCAACAGTAATGGAAAAATATGATTCAGAAGAACAAAAGAAATTTTTGAATCTTTTTTCTTGGTCACACTCCCCCGCCCCCACCTTCAGCTTGATTGCTATTCCTGATCGGAGGATTCCTCCTCTGGAAAATTTCTGCTTTACTCATGACAGAATGTGATGATGCGGGACAATGAGAGCCCTGCCAGTGGGAACTACCTCTGTGCACCTGAGGGATGGCTCAAACCTTTACTAATGAGAACATATAGATTATGAGATTCACACTAGTGCAGATACATTTAACAATGCCATGTGAAGTGCCCTGAGCAAGTCTCTCCACATCCCGTGCTGGAGATCAACGCAGCTCTACAGCACATTTGGTTTATACACAAATTCTCATTTTTCCTTCTCGACTTATTTCTTTCCGTATGCTTGTTCTGTTTTGCGTTGTAAAGACAGCATGACTCTCTCTCAAGACCACCTACATTTCAACCTTGAGGAACTATCCTTCACTTAGATCTTTAGGAGCTATCTCAATGACTCACTGCCATTCAGTCAGCATGCCAACAAAAATCAAGCCCTCTCCCATAAGTCTGGCTTCACTTTTTATTACTCAGGTGCTAAATAAAATGTTTACTGGCTTATTTTTCATTGCATGGCCAAGAAAGAAGGATTGGTTCATATGTGACAGAAGTGAAGAAAACAAGCATGGAATAGGTCTTCATGATAAAAGAAAGTCCCTGGCTGAGATCTCCTCACTTCCCAGTTGTGATGGGGTCTTCTGGCAACACAAGTACAGATGGCAGATGATTTCATTACTTGCTGCTACATCTGAGATTTCTGATCCTCAATTATCTTTTATTGTATGGTTCCTTAGAGTTTAAGACAGTAAGAACATTTCTAGTGGGGTGGAGGGTGGGTTGTGAATGCAGGAGAGAGGTCTGTATAAGGAACAGGGGAAGACAAGAACTGAGGACAAGATAACATAGGATAGATTTGAAAGAATAGGGACTAGATACAGTACTTTCCCTTTCCCACTTCAGCACAGCTGATGTCTAAGCTTCCCACCAACACAGCAGCTACCTGGACTGGGGCAGCAACAGCAATGGTGAAGCTTATCCGTAAAAGCAGAACACCCGTCTCACTAGCCGATCACCAAAGCAACACTCCTTGCCGTACCAACCAGGTATTTAACCTGCTCTTAAAAACTCCAGTATAAGAGATCCCACAGCCTTCCTAGTAGTTATGTTCTAATACAGCAGGCATGCTCAAGTCTCTTCCTTCAGACAGGACTGCCTTTGGGACTCCATCTGCACTGACAGAGCAAAGAAAAATCAAGCAGGTGATGAGTGAGACCATAAAAACACAGAGAACTTGAGCCTTCCCAGGGGTCTCCTCCATCTTCACCTTCAGCAGGCACTCATGGAGTGAAGTAGATGCATGGAGTGGAGCAAGGATACAGAACTGAATCATTGAATCCTAGATTCTGATAGATATGAATCACAGAAACTGGTAGATTTCAACTTTGGGCCAAGATGTAGGACTATCAGGTCAAGCCTTCAGGCTCTTCTATTGATTTTTTTAGCCAGAAATTATCTAGATTCTCATTTCACCCAAACAGTAGATGCCTTCTTCCAGCCAAACTAGAACAGTTAAAAAAATAACCCAAATAACAGGACTCAATTATCAAAACTGATTTGTTCTTGGGACACTTTGAAGAAGTGTGACGAAGATGTACATAATCTAGAATTTACATAGTAGAAATCTGTAATGCAACATGAACCTGGGCTGCCTTAACTGGAACATCTTTAGAACTTTTGAAAACAGATGTAATGCTACAGACACTGAGGTAGCTCATACTGGTTAAAGCTGGCAGGACACTAGATGTTTTCTGCATAATAGAGTGGGAATTTGAAAAGATGGACTATCTTGATTCACAGCATGCATATGGAAGTACTTATTTGCTGCAATCATTTTCAGTGCTGAAGCTGATTACAAAATTTAAATCTTAAAGTCAAAGTTGAAATACCAGAACAATTTAAGAGATAGCTAGGCTACGTCCGTGTTACAAGGTAGATACATTTGTATCATAATGTCTAATAATTGCTTTTGTGTTATTTATTCAAACATTTATAAAAGATTCAGCCACATAGCAGGGAATACAGTTACAATGAATAATTTGCATTTTTTTATTCAGTGTAAATTAATTCAGGTCTCCAGCCACTGTGGGAATTAGCATTATACATACAGAAAAAAGGCTGAAATGAAAGGTTAAAGCGATGCACCATAAATGCTCCCACTGACTATTTTAAACTTTTTTTCATTCCTATTAGCATAGATTAGTCCGTTTATGGGTGCTGGGGTGAAAGAAGTTTCCTATTTCTAATAAGAAAGACCCTCTTGTTCAGAATGCTCAAGAAGAAGACTTAGGAATAGACTTTGCAGGGATGCTTCACTCTAGGAAAGCTTTGACTCTCTCATTTAGGCCACCATCAATCATCATGTTGTAATCTGGTGGCAGGGGTGGTGGTGCATACTCCACCTGTTTCTTCTCTGCTACTATATAAGCTACTGCATACAGGATTTTTTCCCAAGGACTATCCTTGCATAGCAGTTAGTGCAGTTGGTTCCAAGATCAGGTTGAGAGCTCCTAGACAAGACAGCACAAATAGCACAGAAATACCAATCAGGTAATCCAACAAATAACACAGAAATATCTAACCAGGCTACTCCTATTAAAATATATTTCCATGATTCAGGCTGTGCACATACAATGCGTATGATGACTGATGCACATCTACCTATTACTTCCCACTAAGTTTCCTTGCCTCCCATCCTTTCTCCTCTTCCTGTAGCCCTAACTCTTCTCCACAGATTTTCTTTCACTGATATAGCCATCTGACCTTACAAACTCCCTTCTCTACCACTCAACTAGAGAAAGAAAGTATGTCTTGTGCAGTTTCACTGATTTGCATCCTTCATTTCATGAGCATTGCTGGGGATAAAGCTCCTCCAAACATGGTTCTCTTGTTATTTAAGAAAACTTCGAGGTTCTTTCACAGAAGAAAAACTGAAGTTAACCCAAAGCTAAATGGAAAGATTTGATAGCATTTCCTTTGGTCTAGATCTGGGCATCATCTGTCAGAGAATGCAAAATGACTTATGCCATCACACACTGCCTTATAAAGAAATTAAACTTGCCCCCAAAACTTGCAACTTGACAAACACACAAATCCCAGCTGCCCTTTATGAAGCACTGTGTGCTCACTGAATTCTTCACTGCATCAATAAATCACATACAGTTCTCTTCCTGAACACAAATAGGCTTTAGGTTCTATGCACAGAAGCCACTATTACAGCTTATCCAATGTGTCAGTCAATGAATCCATGTACATGCTCATGAGTATGAAAGCCATGACCATTTTTCAAGACCATGCATGACCTGGACAGTGTTATCAGAGGGCTTGAGTAACCCGGTAAGCGTCACACACCCAACCAAGTTAGAAGCATGCAAAGAGATTACTCACCTCAAGCACAAGAAAAGCATAAAGGCAACTATAAGGGCCCCTACTGATATACAGTGCCCCAGGTAGTTTATGATGAGAGCAATCTTGTAATGGAGCGCATACTTCCTCTGGAGGTAAAGAGATAACATGATTAAATCAGCATGACTCTCTAAGCACTGACATTAAGGAACAGTTAATCAGTTTAGGTAACAGTAATTACTTTTCTTGACTTTAAAATTATATAATAGCCCCAGGGCTGATGCTTACGTATAAGCCAAACATGCTGCCCAGGCACAGAAGTATAGGCTTGGTTTAGTTTCAGTTTAGGATTTGTTCACATTTTCTTACAAATCTCAGCACAAAAGGGTGCTACCCCCCCCCTTTTAATCCCATTTCCTCAGGATTTCTTATTTTCATTATGATACTATTTTAAAACTTGTAATTTTAGGGTGACAAAGACACCAAAGACACATCTTCTCACTTTCAAAAGTTATAATACATTATTTTGTTTAGGAAAGTGCATGGTCTTAATGAGCCAAGTTATGCTACTCTCCTACTCAAATGGCTCGGTTTTCATACAAAAATGAAACAGTTGTCAGTAAGAATAAATAATAATCCCTTTCCATAGTCTGAAGTACATTCTTTGCAAGCTACGATTCTTATCTTTCAAATTGAGGGCAGAACCAATGCAGACTGAAAGATCTGGAATCCTCTTGTGGTGTCCTTTCAGTTTTGAGAGAGCCTGACGAACCAGAGATCCTGTTGGTTTTAGCAGCGACCCAAATATGTGGTGAAACTTAATGTATTAGTATCTATTTCCCAGGATGCTCTGGAAATTGTTGGTAGGTTCTTGATCCTATAAACAAAAGATTAAGTACAAAAATGCTCCCACCTAAATCAGTAAATTTAGAGATGTGACCAAAATTTGACCTTGAAGTAACTGGAACATTCTTTATTGGTGGGCTGCTGCTGGCTTCAGAGAAAAGAGAAGCATCTCCTCTCTTTGCCTGATGGATAGGAAGAAGTAGAAAAACACTATTCAGATAAGTACTGAAGCTGGTAAAAACAGACAGAGGTTTCCTACTTGAAGAATAAATCCCCCTGAAAAACTAACTTTTTGGTTAGTTTTAGCATTTGTTTCTTTTCAGGTTAAGCAGATCTTTCCTGAGTTTGGGATGATGTCCTCCTTCAGAAGAATGGGACCTTTGAAAACTAACCACATAAAATTGTGGTTTCTCTCCCCCCCCCCCCCCAATAATTTCCCTTCACATTTTATTCCAGTCAATGGAATTTGTCAGTGAATGAATATTTGGATGAAACTATCACCAGCAGCTGTAGTTAATTTGTTCCATTGTTCTGTGAAGATAGCTCTTCCAGCACTTTGCCAGACAGCAAGCAAGCAGTCTTGGAATAATTTCTGCGATGAAACCTGCCTGTATCTTCAGCACATGTGGTAATGTGCTGTTTCTGGACAGAACTCAATTACGCAACGTATTTTTAAGTCTATTATAAAACCTTGCAAAATAAACTTCCCTTGCACAGATCTATTTTCTGAAGGGGAAAAAACCCCAAAAAACCTCAAACTAAATAACAACCAAACCTACAAGATTTGAATTCCACACTCAGTTCTGTTAAACCTTAAATCACAGACACATCTAAAGGGGAAGCAAACACACTTGACCTGATGTGCCTACGTGAAACACAATGCTGTAATGTTCAGCTAGTGCCTGGCAACCTGCCTAGCTTATTTACTTTCCCATTCAGGTCATAGAGTATCTCAAGTTGGAAGGGATCTACATAAGGAACATTGAGTCGAATTCCCTGCTTCTCACAGGACTACTAAAACTAAACCATATGACTAACAGTGTCATCCAGAATTGCTCGCATAGTGCTAGAAATCTTCCGGAGGATGGCAATGTTTCTCCCAGGCTAAGGAGCCTGCTCTTTGAATTTGACCCTTCAGCTCCCTCCTTTGGCTCCTAACCACTATTTCAACTTCACTCAAATTTTAAGAAGGTATGGTTCACAACACAAGAAAGTGAATGGGAAAATAATATAATTAAGCTCCCCTTTGACACACTGATGCTGAAGGAAAAACAGACACAACTTTCATTTTTTCTGTTGCTGACACTAACAAGGTTTCCTGAAGGCAAATTCAAATATCATAGAAACAAGAACTGCCTCAATGCCTATGAAAAACTAAGCTGTCAGGGTGGCAAGATCACTTTCCACCAGCCTGCGTGCAATCTGCATCTCTGGCAGAACTGGAGACAACACCTTCAGGGCTCAAAAACACATGCTCAGAATCAGCCATGTGGTGGCCAAAGCTCAGTTCATGTAAACTACTTGCATAACTCTTTGTTGCACCCTCTTGAAAACCAATACATTTTAAATGGTAACAACCTTCTACTGCCACAAAACATTCCTTTGCTTTCAGGGAAGTGTATCACTTCACTAACATGTAGGTTTAAATCCTGTTCAGCCTTAGGAGGAGGGTCATTACATTAGAAAGCAGAGAGAAAAGCAGTAATAACTTTACTCTTGGACCACAGCAGGACACATTACTGAAGTCCTCCTTCATGCCATACCTTAGGCATAACAATTGTGCTACATCAGACAGCACAGTTATCTTCCAGCCAGCTTCTACCAGGTAAACTGAAGAAGCCCACCTTTATGTCTTTACCTACATCAGCTTTGAAAATCTAAAGCACACTGGGCTCCCTACAGCCGGATTTCAGGCTAATGATGGAGTCATTCCGCCTAGAGGACTTTTCCTCTTTGCTTTGGCTAGGACATGACTGTTCATTCACCTGTCCAAACCTAATCAGCCAGTTATGTGAGCTAATAACCACATAATGACAGCACTCTTAGCAGTCCAGATGACAAGGATCTTCCTCCTTTTAACAGAACTTCCTGACAGGTGCTGCCAGTGTTTACAGGTCATGCCTTCCTGTGAGGCTCTGCACTTCATTTCCAGATCAGTCACTTTAGATTACATTTCTTCCTGTTGTCAGAATGATCTCACCACCAGAAGAGTTTAAAAGCACCATATCTCTCTCCAAAGATTTTCAGAAGCAACTGGGAACTATCTTTGTCACCCAGGATTCCTCTGAGTTCACTGCTTTCCTGCTTCTTGCCAGCTGGAAGCTGGCTATCTGTGGCTAATGCGACTGTGCTCTTAAGAAGGATACATCAACTTAAGCTCAGCGTGGTGCTAACTCAGCTACACAGCTTGAAGCCACCTCAGAACATTAGGAAAACCAAATTCATATACAGATGCCACAGACCACATAGACAAGACCAAAGAACTGAATTTATAGCTTTCTGGAGCCTAAGATGTATTTGTTACTGCCTGAGATTTCTCCTTCTAAAAAGAACACAGATTAGTGCCACATGCAGTAAAGGTTCTTTTGACACAGGAGCTTGTAGGCTGAGTAGAAGCTTTCTATTTGTCAAATATTATGCAATCAAACAGCAAGTTGTATCAAAATGATTTCTGTACCTGATTCCAGTACCTGGAAAAGGAGCTAACTGATTGTTCAGAGGATGGGATTCAGCCTGGCATTAGGACATCAACATTTAGGTACCTACCCAATAGCTGAACTAATACATGAAGCAAAGGCTAGAAATAGTTACACACACAGAGGCACCTATTGCCCTTTAAAGTGCACTCAGCAGATTATGCTTCTTAGTTGGTCCTGGTGACTGACCTCCAGTTGCTGCTGCTGCTGAAGGACACAGGTGTTCCAGAAGGCCTGTGTCACACCTGCCAGATGCACAGAGACACACACTGGGGCGTTTTAAACGACACTGTCTGACTTCCTAGCAGAAGTGGGGATCTAGGGCCAAAGCAGTCCCAGAGTGCAGCTTTATCAGCTACTGCTGCAGGTCTTGACCACAAGTAAAGCAATGATGTACTAATGTAACCCAGTGAATGCATGTTAGAGGACCTTATGTCCCCCAAGACTGACCCACCACTGGAAACTGAAATTTCCCTTGCTACATTACCAATGCTATGAGATAAAGCATGTAGCCCTGGACATGGGGTTGGTCTTGAGAAGTCCTATTCCTGTCCCAGGTATCAATCACTGCATTTGAAGTCAAACCATGTAGTTCTTTAGCACTCTGCCTGTGAGTGCTAAAGAACTGAAAGTAGTGTTGTTTTCTATGTTAAAAATAAACACGAAACACAGGGAATACCTCCTGGCTGATGCTTAGCATCTGCTAGGAACAGTCAATAAATAACAATGGACCCATATGCGTGCTTGCATCTCACCTTTAATCAAAATGAAAGACTAGGAAATCTAGGAGGATTTTTCTTCTGTCTTTTTTTGGGGGGAGCACAAAGCAAGCCAAGCATTCATCCATAACACTGAGCATTATGTAGAGATTTAAAAAATATTCACAAATATTAATATTTGCAAAGCTTGTTGCAAATCTTTAAACATCAAGAAATTAGATTTTAATCTTTTGCAAACAAGGGTGGGGGAACGTCTGTACTTTTACCTGCTTAAGGAACATGCTATTTAAAGAGTTTTAAGCTATCACCATAGCTGCAAAGTTTTTAAAAGAAAAACAGAGCAAAGGAACTAATCCTATCCTCTAGTCACAACGCTTCCCCAGCCTCTTCAAATAAAACTCGTCTGTATTTACTTGTGCAGAGATAGCAATTGTTCGAGTAGTGCAGACAAACACATAAAGACTGTCATTAAAACACAGTAGCATTTTCCTGAGCTGGTACAGCAGGCTGCTTACCATCAGGCTCAGGCTTCCCATACCAGTCAAAGCACATGAAAGATTTTCGGCCATCTCTTTTTCGCATTCTCTAAATCAGCACTAGCTGCTACACACACCCCATCTTACTCATTTTTAAGAATGTGGTTTCAGAAATGCAAACCCATTTCAGTCAGAGATGGTCTGATATCATGGTCTGCTGTTTTGCTCAACTGCAACCACATTTTCACTCCCCTTGCTTGTGCTGGCCCCAGCACTGCTGCAATAATGCAATAAGTTAAATAGTTTAGGGAAGTGATACATCTGAAAAAATGACCCATCAAAAAGTTTTTAATTCTAAGTGGGAAAGAAATGTATGGAGGGGCTGCACTGGGGGGGTTCCAACTTAGATCAGCTTAAATTGTCATGGAAGCCTCTCCACTATGCTATACCACCTTGAACATGTATCAGTCCCTCTGGATGGCAGTCACATACTGGTACATTTTTTCTTACTTTCTAGAACACTCTAGTAATAAAGGGTGGGAGGTGGCCTACCACCAAATTACCTAGACAGTGGGCATGAACAGGCCCTCCTCAGCAGCTGGTGTGTAGTTATCTGGTTTTTTATTCACTTGTCAAAGCCCACATTCAGCAACAACATGGATCTTACAGGATGGATGCTGGGCCACAGCCAAAGCACATCATTAGTGCATTGAGTACAGCACTAGTCCAGATAGTTCTCGAGTACCAAATCTGGATTAGCTCTGCAAGCAGCATTCAGCAGGTAAGACTTTGTCTTCCTCTTCTCCATTTGCAACTGGTATGGTACAACTCTAATGACAGAATAAGTGCAATGAACCCCACAACACAAACAAGCCTGAACTGCTGGGCTCCACCCTGGTTCTTAGAGGGGAAAGTCACTCCTGGCAGGGAGAGAGCACAGAGCCCATGTGTGCTTATGTCCCACCATAACACTCAAAACAGGAAAAAGAGAGCATGGCTTGAGAGCTTGAAGGTTTAAACCGTGTGAGGACTAATGTTCATGATGCCTCCAAGAAAAGCTAAGACATTTGACAAGAAAGGGACTTTGCAATTGCTTGCAGCCTTTCTGAAGGAGCTTAACCCTATATGCGAATTTCATTCTGTAAACTCCTATATAATGCAAGACTAGCTCAATCTTTTAAAAGACATCTAGGACCTGAGCCTGTTTTTTCTGTATTTTTCTGTTGCTGTTTCTCTTCTGTTCTGTGTTTTCCTGTTACATATCTGCTGAAGGAAAAATGTCATTGAGATCTGGAGAGGACCATTGTTGATGAGACCTCAGAACTGGTACAGGGTAGAACCAGCTCATGAAAGCTTATTTTTCAATGCCAAAGAAGCTTTTGGACTTATTAACATTTACTGTAGCAGCTGTAGGCTTTGAACAAAGATAGGAGGTATCTGCAAAAACATACATCATCAGGGATAGAGTGTAATAAAGTACCATTTTTTAAAAACCATGGGAGTAGGGGATATGGAAAGAGGGTAAGTGTTTCACCTGAATTCACAGGGAGGATTTTTTGCACAGATAGAAATGGAATCAGCCTCAGAAAAATCCCAAATTAGTAGGTTAACCTTAAACTCAGCTTTACATTCATGTATGCTGTGAAATGTCATTAAGAGGAATGAAGAGAAAAATACAGACCTTGTCATCCAGAATAGGCTCGCACTGAGAGTAGTTTATCTTGGAAGCCCATGTCCCATTGCCCAAGCATTCTCTGTAGGCATTTCCTGGTACAGACCAAAATAAAAGAGAGATGAACACTCTGTGCTGATCTTTAAACAGCCTAGCAATTTCATAATTTAAGAAATGTTAACAGATTATTCATGAGGCAAATCAACTTATCCCACCTCTGTGAGGATTTGAATAGCCTGCCGAGGAGAGGAGAAATAAAGGATGTAAACACATCTAGAGACAACAAGTATTTGAGATACTTACTGATAATATTTTCTTACAGCATATGGGTTCAGAATACAGCAAAGCTGTGAGAATAATTTTGCAAGGAAAAGCTTAATATGATAGTTTTTTAAAAAGCAGTTAAATTTTGTATTAAAAATGAGCAGAAATATTTAGGTCTTTAGTGCTCCATGTAGGTGAATGGTATGTGTATGGTAAACTTCCTGCTCTACTCCCCTCTCATTTATAAACAGTGACTATATGAAACTCTCCTGGAGATACTGATTTTCTAGAGTCTCCCTATGCAACAACATTATGGGTAAAACTTCTGTGAAGAACCTGAAGAAGCAAGATAACCACACTGCCCAGCCCTGGGCAGGCAGGTTGGAAAGGCCACACAAGAAGGTCTCTGGAAAGATTTCAGAACTGGTACACCTAGGTTAGGATGTGTTCACCCGTTGTCTATGAAGAACAAATCTCTTCCAATGTTCTTCCAATGTGCCAGTTCTCCCAGAATATAAGTTACTTCACAAATTACTGAAGCAGAGGGATTTCACATCCAATTGCAACATCACCCTCAGGAACTCTGGGAGCGGCATGTAGAAATATTTGGGGCAAGGAGGGAAATTCAGTTTGACAAGCACTCCTCTTTATCCCAAGGAACTCAGAGAGAAAACTATGCAGCATTACTGCACAAACCACCTTCCTGCACTCATCAAAAGTACATCTAATCCCGAGCAATAGGGTCACTTCCATGCTTATTTTGAACTGTGTCTTAGAAAGAAGAGAATTAAAATAAAACAGGAAATTCAGAAAGATCCCCAAAGGACCCATACAGGCAACTTCCTAGTGAACTCTTCCTGATGTTCTTGCTGCCCTTTACCCAGCTTCATCTTGGGCCTTTGCCATGGTCATTCAGTGCTAGTTCAGCACCAACCATCAGGAAAATAGGATGTCAAATAAAAGCATCATATTGAATATTTCTTAAACTGCTGTTGGCAACAACCTTTGAAAAAGGTAAAAGTAGTTTTGAAAAGGTGCTTTGTCTTGGGACACATGAAAGAAAGTCCACGTAGAAAGTAACAGGTAACAGTTCATCTAGATGTTCCAGATTATACCATATCCATACAGATTGATGAAATTTATATTGCTGTTGTCTATTTGCATTTTTTCTCTCTTTTTTTTTTAGAGAGACAAGGCCAAAAAAATAGAATAAAATAACCAGTAACATATCAACTACAGGAACTCATGCTAGATGTTAAGGACTTCAGTTCCCATTTCTGTCACTAGTTTACAAATTCACACATATCCCTCTCTTTTCTATTGCAAAATCAGGTATAAACTGCCACTTCCATGCTATTTTTCTCATGCAATTTTGCCCTGAAGGGTAAGCAGATGACTAGATTACTTTGCTTACTGTTGTATTAATCATTATTCAGTATCTCAAGCTAAATATATGTCAGGGCATCTTCTACTCTCTTTCTCTGAGACCAGGTCTGAGTGGGATTCAGGTGGTTGGATCTGAGCTCCATCCCTAGAAGCCCTTGTATTTGGCTCCTGCTTTTGGCCAGTCCTGAAGATCTCTGTGCCAAATGGTTGCTGATTTTGGTCTCTGTAGCACGTCTGACTCTCCAGACAGAGTGGGAAACTTTGGTGCTTAGTCATATGTCGAATACCACTTCCAGGATATGATTATATGAAACTCTTATTTTATTCCTTGTGACTCTTCCTTTCCCTCCTCAGTTCTTTCCAGCCCGGGCATGGAGACCACATAGTCAACACTTAAAATGTACAACTGGGGCTACACCAGTACCTGAAAGGGAGAGGTGCATTTGAATCAAGCACTTACTTACCCATGTAAAAAGAAAATCACTCTTCTTTTTCTGATTTCTCTCTAGATGAGAAATTGACAGAAAGTAAAAATAGCTTGAAGTTGGGTGAAAGAGAGGGGGAGTGTCAACACTAGGGAAACAAGACCCATTTGCCACCAAAGATCTCTTCAAAGACTTCTCATAGCTGAGAAAGTAAATTTTAGGAGTGCTCCCCCTATCCACACTTACATTTTCCTTGTCTCTTTTCATTGTTATTTCCATTTAGTACAGAAAGGGAAGCATAACATGTGTCCATGACTTCTGGAAAATGAGCTGGCAGGACCACAGCAGAACTATGAACCATCACAAACCATGTATTTTACCTTATGATGCCCTGATGCCTCTCTCTTCTGCACTATATCTTCCTTGCTCATTATAACCTTCTTTTAAGTAAAAGATGTGCCTCATGTTTATTACCCAGAACAAGTATTAGAGAACAGATCATGATAATAAAAGCAAGACCAAGTTTCACAAATGCCATTCATTTGCACCTCTATTTTGATATGTAACCTTTCCACTTAAGATATCGGGAGCCATAAAATGTGCATCTGAGCTCTCCTTCAGGAATCCTATACAATATCTGCATCAAAGCCGTTCTTTGAGAAACAGTGATCTGGGTTTACGAGCTGTCCCACCAGATCTCTTACATGGTGAACATGTGAACAAGAGGAGGATAAAAATTAAACTCTAAGTTTCTCTAATCTAGAGTCTCCTCCAGTAACAGCCACTTCTTGGAAACAAAAGCAGCAAGTTGATCTGACTTCTGGGAATGTCTCATTCCAAACATTCGTAATCATTTTATAACCTAAAGCAAAGGTCTTCTTTCTTCCAAATGCCTTACAGCATTAGTTTTATCAGCCACTTGGAAACAAGTTTCTGGTCATACTGAATATATTTTCACATATCTATTTTAATATAATACAGATATTTCACACAGTGCTTTAAAGAAGAATAATAGAATCATGATTTAGTGAGCAAGGTAATATCAGAGGTTAAGAGACTCACTGCAGGCACCTGCAAGAAAAGCTCTTGTTCATACACAGATGAATCCCAAGGCACAGGGTAAGTTTAGCATTTCTTGATCACACTGGGCCAATCACATATTCACTGGACAGAGCTTGCTTCTTCACAGACAGTCACAGAATCACAGAATACCAGGTTGGAAGGGACCTCAAGACATCTGGCCCAACCTTTCCAGGCAACGCATGACCTAGACTAGATGTCCCTCACCCTGTCCAGCTGAATCTTAAGTGTCCAGTGTTGGGGAACCCACCACTTCCCTGGAGAGATTATTCCAATGCTTGATTGCTCTCATAGTGAAAAATTTTACTCTTGAGAAGGAAAGTCTCATCCAGTATGTGCTGAATTTCCCGTGTATGGTTGTATATCTCTACACAGGAGACCCCAGATAAATCAATGGCAACTTCAAATAATCATCATATTCTTTTTCACAGCAGTGAACAGCTGCGTCATAGCATCCCTACTTACTGTCAAAGCAACACAGAGAAGATGGAGAAATAACAGACTGGACCCAGTGACAGGCTGAGTCACTGGAACATGCAGAGTTGTAGCAGTGATCAAAGCAGCAGAGATGCCAAAAAGATGAGAGAGACGTTGGTTTTATGAAAGACAGCAATAGAAGGTATATGTCCCCCAGCTTCAGTGTATGTAAAGGAAGAGAAGAGGGAAACCAAAAGTTCGTGATCTCACTAACAGAATTCTATGATCTCTTTTGTGATTGAACATGCTGAAGAATATTCTTTCTCACCTGGTTTTCCAATGAGAAACAGGGCTTAATGCGCTTTGTGTCAGAAGCATTCTTGCCCTTTGCTTTAAAGCACTGTGTACAGAAAGAAACTGGATCAAGTTCATCTTTTCTTAATGATTGTCATGAAAAATAAAGAGAAAATGGAAGAGTCATGATGGAGAACTCCACTGTAGAAACAATGAGCACCTAGGAAGAAAAGAACACTTAAATGATCTTTCTAGGGCAACAATAGCTAATAAGAGCTACTAGCAGTATTTCTTTTCTTCCTAGATAAACAATAAAAAGTGACAATTTCAATTTTCTTAGACAAATGGCCATACTGAAGAATTCAGTATACTTTCTATTCTTATTATTTCTCCTTCCTTACTGACTTTATTCTAAAGAACAAATACATAAATAGAGATTTTTGGTGGTTACAACTTGTGGTTATTTGTGCTGTGTGTGCACCTGCACCTCTATAATACAACTGTACCAGCAGATTTAATCTTGGTGCAAGTGAACAGTAAGCTGTAGATGAGTCATGAGACACAGGCAACACACAGCCATTATATATATAGATTTTGACACATCATCCGATACTCATTTCTATGCTTTAGACTATGGCCTCTTCTTTGACTTTGAAAATCTTGATTCTCTTTTGTCGTAGATTATTAGCAACATTTATGGCCCTTAATTGCTTCTGCTTAACCATCAGTTCAGGGGACAGGCAAAGAGGTAAGAGGGAACTCCCTGAAGAGAAAGCAATATGCAGTAGGGCTCAGACTGCCACTCAGTTTGCTAGCTTCCAGAAAATGCATTTCATCCCCTCCAGGCCAGCCAGCATAACATATGCATTTTCATATTTCCTCTAAGGGCTGATTCAGTCATGCTAATCACAGTCATATGCTATCAATAAAGCAAATGACAGAAATGGCAGCATTCCTAGAGTCAAACATAGCAATTAAGAGCCACTCAGACAGCGTACTACACTGCTTTCCATTACTGTTTCTGCTTTGTAGTGGTGGCTACTGTGCCAGGTCTTAATTCTACAGCCAGCATTTCAGCTCCATACACAATACAGATGCACATACACAAAGACAGCAGAAGTACCAACATTTGCAGTTCTCATGGGATCTATAATGATGAAAAAGGGATCTCTCTTTCTGAAAAAAAATATTTGTATCACATCACAAAAAGGTACGTAAAAAATGCGAGCACTGGCAGGAACAGAACTGAGAAACCCTCTTCCTTACAACCAGCCACCCACAGCAGGAACAGGGCCTCTTCGATGTATACAGCTATTTTAAAAGCAGTGTTTGCTGAAAAGTCCTAATGAAGAAGACTGGTCCAACCAACTTCATAAAACCTTTGTTATATGTCACTGTTCACTCTTAGCTTAAATAGTCCTTCAGAGTCCCTACAGAGAGCAGAGAATTTATATCACTGCAGATTCCACAGGGTCTTTAGAAATTACCCCATGCTGGTAAGCATTCAGGAATGAGTGGTGTGGTGAGGATACTGTAGGTAGCAAAATGGTGCCAAATCTCTCCAACTCCAGACTTTGGGAAAGGTGTGCCCAGCTCAGTCCATTTTCTTATGGTTCTTCTCTGAATAAAGCCAGAGAAGCAATCAAATAAGTATAGAAATGTTTCACTTATATGTGTCTGTTTATATATACCCGCATACATACTACTATATCAAACTTGATCTTTTCTTAGCAGAGTACAATAATTTAAAAACAACTGAGAAACTCCAAGGTGGAGATCAAAAGTTCCTTGAATGGTGAAGAAAAATAGCGTTGCATTTATCCAAAAACTAAGCATGATAATCAAAGTTCTGTCTGCTTGTCAGCAAACAAGATTTTTAAGAAACCTCAGCACATTTGTTTTTTTAAACAAAGAGCTTTATTTAAAAATAAATATTTTAACTATTGAAAAATAAAAATTTAATCTGGGGTCAACTCAGATTTAGAACTGTATCCACAAACACCCCAGAAACCAATAATAAAGGGTAACAATTTTGATCTGACATGGAAAGACATAAGAGAAGCTTGCAGGTTTTTTTGGTTCATTTTGAAAGACTGCACATTCAGGACAGCTGGTGTTTTATAAAGGGGTAGACATCCAAACTCTGTTTACAGCTTTGTCCATAACCTTCTTCAGCACCCCTGCCACTCAATACTGGTATCACAACACTAGCTCTAGGAAAACTTGCTTGGACACCAGCAGTTTTTCACCAATAAGCTCAGGGACCTTTATCCCAGAACAGTAGTATGTCTTTTGGACATCTAAACTCACACAAAATTAATTCCTCCCCAACAAGTTGCTGCTAGAGACTCATCTAAAAAAAGACCTCAGTGATGTATCTAACCAGCAAATAGAACAGCAACAGTCAACATTTGTCATCCCAACTGATTTTTCTGTGACTTAGAAACCACTGAATTTAGATGACTGGTAAGTTTCAGCATTCAGTACAACTGACTGCTTCAAAACTGCAAGTGTTTTCATGAAGATCATACTTCAGATGCCAATAACACCAGACAACAAAAGTACACACAAACAACAGAGCAGCTACAAAAGCTGCACTAATAGGTGTACTGAAAATTGGCTGAATGGCAATGACCAGAGGGCCTGATGGAGAACTGTCTCCAGTTCTGGGATACCCAGTAAGAGACACATGGACATACTGGAAAGAGCTTTGACAGATGGCCACATGGTGATTAAGGGACTGAAGTACCTCACATATGGGGAAAGGCTAAGAAAGCTGGAACTGTTCAGCCTAGAGAATGAAAGGTTTAGGGGGGAATCTTATTAATGTATATAAATACCTGAAGGGAAAGTGCAAAAAGGATGGATCCAGGCTCTTTTCAGTGGTGCCCAGTGACCAGAGGCCACAGACACAAACTGAAACACGGGAGGTTCCATCGGTTCCATCTGGACCTCAGGAAGCACATTTTTACTATGCAGGTGACTGAGCACTGGAACAGGTTGTTCAGGGAGGCATCTCCATCCTTGGAGATATTTAAAAAACATCTGGACAGAGTCGTGGGCAACTGGCTCTAGGTGGCCCTGCCGGAGCAGGAAGCTTGAACTAGATGAATTCTAGCTCTCCCTTCTAACCTCAACCAACCTGTGATATGTTATTAAAAGGACACTATTATCCTCTGGAACAATTTTAAACCACATCTTAGATTCGTAGCTTTAGACCAGTATGAGAGGTGAAACCTTGACCTGAATTTAATTTCTAATAGCAGATGATGTTGCATTTCTGAACAGAATATACGAAGAGGAGTATTTGATAAGTGGATTTTTTATTATTATTATTTTTTATTTTTTTTTATTTTATTGACACTGTTGAAGAACATAAAGACCTCCAGGTAGTGGTAACTCAATCTGTATAGATTGGCCTGGTGGCAGCCTTGTGTTTAGTCAGTAAAAGTTCATTAAAAGCATGAAACAAACAAGAGACTGGAGCACAGGGTAAAGGTAAGTGGATGAAATTCTCAGCAGGAAGTTAACCACATCCTTCCAGTGATTAGGGGGTGAAAGATAACTCCAGACACTGCATGCAAGCACTATTGTAATGGATCTTGTCCTTGATAACTGGAACTAAGCTAGCTTTGAAAAGGATTTTAGTCATCTTGCCATGTCTCATGTAGATGACCTTCTGAAAAGTTTTACATTTCCAGTTGTAATTAAAATGGAAATCTGCCTTCTCTAACTATACATGCCTTCATCCTGGATCCCACACATAGGGTGGCCTATAATCCTGAGACAAGCTCATCTGCTACTGGAGTGAACAGAATAAATAGGCAAATGAAAAATAAAACAGTCTGTGAAGCTCTGAGCTGTGCACAGCTAAGGGTATCTGAGTGTTTTGACAACTTGCTGATCGATGTTAGATGTGAGCCAAGATGAAACGAAGGGTCTATCAACCAGAAAACCAGAACCCCCACTGAACAAACTCCCTAGAAAGCACCGAGTTTTGAAAAGTGCAGCTTGTGGTGACTATGCCGATCTCAGATAATCACAGATGCAGCAAATAACTGAAAGAGCACAGTGGGTCACGGTTGTCCATCTCCCTACCAACCGGATTTGTTCAGTGCAGATTAAAAAGTGTAAGCCCCAGGAATTTCTAGTAATTGCTTTGCAAAACCATTTCAGACAGCCTGTTAAATCTCTCCACTGGGAATGTTTTTGTTGACGTCCTAAATAACTTTTCCACCTTTTAAAGACATCTATTAAACTCTTTTTGCCTCCCTATTGCCCTCTGACCAAGCTGAATAACTTGCCTTCTTTTCTGGGGTAGGTTAGGCCTGCGTATTAACCACACGCAGAGTTCAACCTTACAATTTTAGAGTATCAGCCTGTAACGACTCTTGTTCAGCACATCTTACCACTCCCTACACCGGCTTCAGGGCACAGCAAAGTGGCTGTGGAGCAGCCAGCCAATGATGCCCAAATCATGGAGGTATTTATGCAAAGTTTACCAGTGGAAAAATTTGGAAAAATTCCAAGAACACAGGAGTAAGCCAAAACAAAACAATATATTCTTGCATTGAACACTGTAGCCCGTAAGTTAGACAAATTCCACTGCTGGACTTCAGGAAGAAAGTGAAACCAGTTCAATGGATTCCTTTCTTTCAGAATGTCCTATTCACTGGGATATTGTGAGATTCTCCCATTGTCTCCTCCAAATAATTTTTAATCATTTAATGCTCAAAATAAGACACTTTGCTTGGTATTAAGCAAAAATTTTTCTCTTGGGTTCTTATCCACCATGACCCCACTAAATCCAACAGGAACTGCATGATACAAATTCCTTAGATTGGCTGCTTAGATTTCATAGAATAGTTAGGGTTGGAAAGGACTTTAAGACCATCTAGTTCCAACCCCCCTGCCGTGAGCTGGGACATCACACACTAAGCCATGTCAGAACAAATGAGACAGAAAAAACCTGTGTTGCATAAAGGATACATCATTTCATGTGTATATTATTCTTAGCCATTTTTCAAAGGTTCAGAAAACAGCAAGTCTCTCAAAATAGGGGCTGAATCATGGGGCTATAAATTATTCATGTGCCATCCTTCCTCTTTGGTGGGTTTCTTCTGATGTTGCAGTGACAAGCTAGAGTCGGGTAGGATTCACAATGCACCAGTACACTGGTTACTATTTCTAGAAATCGTGACAGTGGTATAATTTTAACAGCAGTGAGACATCCATGAGATTGAAAAGAAAAGTCTCTCTCCACAAACTTTATTTGTGAATGAAGGGTATGCAGGGGAAAAAAATTAAATACAGGAAAGAATAGTTATCCAGTCAATGCCTATTACTTTGTACATTAAACAACATCATCCTGAAAGCCAAGCTTTTGGCAAAGAGAGTTTTTCTTAGATGTCATGGCTGGTTTTTTGCTTGTTTTGGGTTTGTTTTTTTTTCTACTTAATAGAATTATAATGCATTTGTAGGAGAGCCTTGGAAGGTAGATAAATAATATTTTAGGCAAGAAATACTATCCTAGGAAAAAAAATTCTGACCTCTGCCCTGTCTAGCTCACCATCCTGACACTTTTTCAGGCTTTCAGGCACATTAAAAAAAGTTCTTCTCAGCTTTCTATTGTTTTCCTTTGCCAAGAAGTCCTAAAAGGCTTTATGAGAAGCTCAAGCAGTCTAAGTATGTTCACTTTTTGAATTGATTTCCTATCTGCTAAAAATCTCAAGTGTTTCACACAGGTCATATAAGATGTCAAAAACAAAAGGCAGAAACAGAACGTTTTAGAAGTTTCTAAGTCCTCCAGACTTCTTCAGTTTAGAAGAACATATCTGGCTTTCTATCCCAAGGCACACTCCCTCAGGCATACCTATAATCTTGCTCACACCTTTGTGCCTGTCTTACACAGATCCACTTCTGAACACAACTTTCCTTAGACAAGCTGAGAAGGTTTAATGCTCGCTAGACTAAGGAGATTAAAAGGGCATCCCAGGCATACAGCTCTGTTTGCCTCATGCAGCTCTGTTGTACCTCTTTCTCCCTCTGACTCCTCTTTTTCACCTAGGTTCAGAAATCAACCTTTGTTAAGTCTTTCCCAGGCAACCCCTGGCTGCCTCCTAAAGGGACTGGATAGGAACCTACTTGATGTGTTGCCCTGTTTATCACAAACCCTACTGAAACCTGGATGCCACATGCACCTCCTACCTGGGCCAGCCAGCTCTTCCCTTGTTCTGGTTTCTGATATGTGCCTCACTGCTGAGCTGTGGCTAGAGGTTGGGCTGTGCTTTCACCTTCTTACCAACAGCCTGCCCTCTGTGCCTCTACCCCTTTTCTCCACACCACCATGACAAACCTCAGTAATGCAGTTTCTGACTCATGTATCTCCACTTCACTGAGCAGCTCACTCTTGCCCTAGGCTGGGCTGCCTGGCAGCAAGAATTGCCATTTGAGCACCTTAAGAAAGATGCCATAGACTGAACTGCACAAAGCTATTAGAAAAGCAGCTCTTTTTAACTCTGTTCAATGAAATATCTATCAACATAACACTATACACAAAAGAAAGTACACATCCTTTTTGAATTTCCAATCCTTTGCAAGTCAAGCCCACACAGTTCACTTCAGGAAATACAAACACAACTCGTCACTGCTCCAGGGTTAACAAAAACTAGACCATAAAATAAACCTTTTTGATAGTGCATATTCTGTTTCCTTACAGCTTCATTCTGAATTGTGTCAGGACTCCGGTGTGGACTGTGGCAGGCAATCCCCAAAGAGTTTCCTTTTCCCAAAACAATCACTCCTCAGAAGGATGATTGGGAATTATCCTGGAAGCTGCTCTCTTTGACACATCTCCTTATAGCTCCTGTTGTAACCCTGCTATTAATCATTCAACAAAGGAGGATTATTATTAATTTCTATAATTATTATCCTTATATGCCATTAATTTCCCTGTGAAACTACTTCATAGCTTGTGATTAAGGAGAATCTTGTTCTGAAATGCCAGGCTCATGCTGTTACTGAAACAACTGAGGGAACACCACGAAGATGAGGAGAGAGAGACAAGTGAACAGCTCCCCCGCATTTGATAACTGCTCCGTTAATGCTGCTTTCATAAACATTCAAGTGCACAGTTTTCCCTCATACTGATTGACATGACACAGTTTGGGCCACATTTGTCAAAAGCACTAAGAAAGGGTAAAAAGGAAAATAATCTCTCCTTTTCAGTGTCTATCAGAAAGTGCTGCAGTGCCAGAAATTAAAAGTATATCCTGTCACAGCAAGCAAAGTTCATAATTTGGAAAACAAACGGAGGTTACTTTCTTCTGTATGGTGTTACTGTGCTTAACTTGAGATGTGAAGATGCAGGGTGCGTCTGCAACCTCCCAAGGCGGTTTGCACTTTGTAGCAAATTCCTTGAGACAGCACAAATGCAAATGTGAATGCACATAGAACTCAATGGTTTTCAACTCAGACCTGCATGTATTTTTAAGCAGAAAGATAAAAGAGGGAGATTAGGAAGCTATCTGTATTGAATTATTTCTCAGATTACCACCTTTTTCCTTCACTTGGTTTCAGCACATGAAAGAAATAAGCAAATAAAAAAATCCATTTTCATTCTAGCTGAACAGAAACCTGAGTTCATTTCACTCCCAAAAAACCTGTTGCAAAGGGCTAAACATTTCCACATGTACCTATTCAAATTAATCTTTGGTGAAAGGCCATGTATCACACTCATCTGTCAAATTTAACATGCAGAGATATCAGTTTTATTTCAACAAGTTACAGAAACCTGGATTGCTAGAAACTAAAACAGCTACCCTATTCTTATACTCCTTTCTACTGATAAAACTGAGCTCAAGACAAAGTCTAGTGTCAAGATGCAGACGCTCATATGTAAGTGAAGGTTATTAACGCTAAAGACATCTAGTAATATTTGAGATGGCCTTTGGTGTCCACTGCATCCACTCAATCCAGGCCACTCAAACAGTAGTAGATTCCCAAGTTTAAGCAAGTGAACTGACCCCTAATTATTGTGGCCAGCACAGTCCAGACAGATTCAGTGATCAGTGGCCACTTACTTTACAGTGCTGGATTGTTCTTTCATTGACTACATCTCTACTGACAGCAGGGAGAACTTTCTTAACTTTCTAACTTTCCACCTGGAGCACATAAGCACCTTCATAAAGATAACTGCACTTAGGTGTCTGGGTTAAACAAAATACTTGCCTGGATGAGCCTATAATTGTATGTGAAACATTCACTGCTATAGGTATTTTAAAGACTTCCCTCACTTGAGTCTGGATGACACAACTGCTTTAAGAAACACAGGTGGCCAACCATAGTGTTCGTGTGGATTACAGGCAAATTATTAGGAAAAATTCTATGGCCCAGAATTTCCACCTACATAGATACCAAAAAACCATGTGAGTCAGAAAGGAGTAACCTAAGAAAGGGCTCTCACTGCTGGTTAGTCCAACAAGTCACTAATTCTCCCACTGTTCTGTAGTAGTAGTAAATTTCTGTGGAACACTAAGACTGGAAGACGGAAGTCATTACGCAGGGCCCAAGCATAATTTGATACACTAGGAGATACACTACACAGAGCTATGAAACTCCCTGGCTAATCCCCTTCTGTCAGGGCACAGGCTGATAATGATGTTTGATCTTTATAGTAATTGCCTCTTATTTGAAATTCAGATTTCAATTAGTCACTTGCCATAATTACTGAACACGCAGAGAGATGGCAGTGACAATGAGAGGTGTAACTGTACTTTATTACCTGTAGAAAAGCACTGTGGAATTAAGAAACACTGTGATCTGATTAACACAATGGTAGGAGAGAGAGGAAAGAAGCCCAAGGCTAGAGTTCTAGGACGAATAACTTGAGAAGACAATTTGTGAAGCCTGCTGAGGTACATAAGTCCCAGTTTGCCTCCTCCCTCTAATTTCTGCTGAGGTAAGTGGGAATGCAGGGAGGCAATGCTCTTCTCACAGAGCCTGCACTGCCTGAAATTTATTCAGGAATTCCGTGACCTTATGAAATGTCAGCTGCAATCACATAAGCAAAGCTGCATGAATGGTTCATAACGGAGAACACCACGGTCCGTGCTTACTGGGAATCCTGACCTGGTTCCAGAGCTCTGCAAAAATAATGACAAAGGTGGTTGAGAAAAGAAGGTGGCGGCTAGGGATGGGACTGTATTCCAAAATACACCTATTCATGTGGTATTTGCCTGGTAAGGTTCACATACCTTGTAACATGGAATTTGGATGAAACCTCAGTCCAACAGCTGAGGCTGTGAGAGAAAACCAAGCAGAGACAAGGGCCCTCAGAAGATAAGAGCAAGCCAGGAACATAAGACATCGCACATGATATAACTCCATTAGGAACCAGAACAGTTGCTTTGATTTACAGTGATTTTTTTATTATTATTATTTATTTATTTATTTTTGCTGGTTGGTTGGGTTTTTTTTTTTTTACTTTCTTTTTTCCCCCTCATGTCAAACTCCTGTCCAGATCACAGATCCAGCATTTTCATTGCCTTTTAGAAAGTTACAGTCTCACAGGATGATTCACACTGATCCTGTTACACACACTTGCATGTCTTAGGATGTCTGGAGAAAACCACAACATACACTACTGTCAGCTTATGCTGTGTTTGGTTGCCAGAAAGCACCGTGTCTTCCTTAAGCCAAAATATGCAGCAGGGGAGTACAAGAAAGAAACAGACTGTCGACAAGAGAGAGAAAACAAAAATAAGGCAGGAAGCACAAGACATATGACCATGTGCCAAAGTCACGCCTGCCAACTAAACCTGGTATAAAAGCATAAAAATTCCACGTGCTTCCTGGCAGGTATGAGCCCATTTTGCTGAGCTAAAAATGTAACTTCAAAAAGGGAATAAAAATGGGCAAGTTCTACCGATTTATGTGAAGTCAACTTGATTCTTCTTAATACAAAATCCCCTCTAATCATACTATTTTACAGGATAAGCAAAATACTCAGCCACATCAAGAGCCTGAATTTGACTGTCCAGATGACTGCTGATGTGACAGGTTATAATTAACTTCTGTAGGCCATCACAGATCAGGTTTGTTTACATGAGAAAGTAAAATCCCTGCAGATACAGAAAAACAAACCAGGAATTCTAAGCAAGTCTTACAGTCCTATTACATCTAATAACAACATTACACTTTCTGTTGATTGTCTCTCCCTATAAGTACCCTCCTTCTCCCACTGGAGAGCAGAATAAGTTTAAAAACAACTTCATGAAAGCACTTGGCAGGAGAAAAGCAAAACCCAGATTGTCTTTCTTACCTGGTCACAAGAAGAATCAGGAAATTTTCACTAAAGAAATTAAAGAACACTGGGCTTGTGCTCCAGTTTTGCCTCCCTCTCTATCAGTTTTCCCATCCTTGAAAGTAGTGCCAGAATCTTTACTGCATAAATAATATAAACCACGCACACCAATACACTGTGTCCAAAGATGTTTTATCTGGTAAAAAGGGCAGCAGGCATTAGATGACTTTGCAGATACACTGTGGGCTACACTGATAACGTACCAACTTGTGAGAGCTTGAATTTGGAAGTCCATCAACTACTTAAGCCACTCAGGGCTCCCCTCCCTATGCTTTATGTAACTACTTCCGTTGCTGTACACACTGCCACACTTGCATGTTTTCTAACATGAAACATGATTCATGTGCAAATCCTTTCCTCTAGGACAGCATGTGTCAAAACTTTAAGCTAGATCAGAAACCTAAGAGAAATAATATTTCATCTAATATATGCTAGCACTGGACAGATACCAGGAAATTTGGTTTGCAAATGGTATCAAAAAGGAAGTGAAAAAGTATGAGATTAATGTTGAGAGGGAACTGTGAGGGACCACATTGTTCTGTATGGGTTATTTTCCTGAACACACTGCCTTATGAATCAAAAAGGCAGATCAGAGATATGCATTTGGCACTCTGAGTGCAAGATGGGGCTGTCTACACTGCTTCTTGGTCTCCATTTCAGTCCAGGTTCCCAGGACGTCTTCCAGCCCACACACAAGTGATCTTTCTCCTCACAAGAAATCCCCTCTGTGCTCAAGGAGTTGAATGATCACTTATTGTCCAGGGAAACCATTAATAATCTGAAAAAACTCAGGCAGGTGGAAAAAAGGAAAAGAGGCTGTTCCCCTGACATAACCTTATTAATACAATGCATCACTCATTTGGAAAACCTGCTGTTATGTGGGAAGGTGTCTTCTTATTGTCTCTTGGGGGTTTGAAATGGTAATTATTGTCTCTTGGGGGTTTGAAATGGCACAGGAGGGAGAAAGGGGATTTTAAAATGCCTTCTAATTTTATACTGTATAATGGGTGCTGTCAGCACAAGCTGTGACAGTCTAAGAAAAGCATTTCATCAGCTTCATTTCTCAGCTAAACTCTCTGATAAATCTCAAGAGCCCTAGCTCATTTAAACTAGGAGTGATTAGCAGGCCACCTCTGAACCATTCCACATAGTTTCGGGTTCACATAGCCTGGCAAACATTGTGCAGCAGCTTCAACAGCAGTGTAAACATCTTTTTAAGACCCATATATATGCGATCTCATTGCTGTCTGTGACCTTCTTCATAAAACCCTACCATTAAAAGGTTCAGGATTTCAAATCAGTCCAAGAGTCATCCTTGTAGTGGTACAGTGCATTCAATCCCCTGAATGCAAACTCCCTTCTGGTGAAAGCCTGCCTAAGGGAAAGACCATGACTACTGTTCAGAGATGTCTTTGTATTTCCTTCCCAGTGCTCATCAAGGTAATAAAGAAGCATCTGGGCAGACTTCTAGTGGCAAAAGGCCACAGAGATTCCATGGCAATGGAAAATTTGCAAATTATTGCAGTAAACAGGGGTATGGATTTGTGTACAGTAAGCATATAAATTGTGCTCCCAAGACCTGTGGAGGGAGAGTAGATGCTCTTTAAAGAAGTGCTGCAGTAGGTCTTTGATCACCACTGGAATTAGCTCAATCCAGCAGAAGAGAACTACGTAATAGGCACAGAAACTTCCCAGAGTCTGCAGGTACTGAAGTGTTTGAAACAGCAAGGCAGGTGATGCTCTAAGTATCACCAAGACTAATGTCCAAACTAAGTACTAACAAACACTGGAAAGGAACAGTATTCCCTCAATTAATTCACTACACAGTTCCATGACCATGAGGAAGTGAATGAAAAGGTACAGTTCCATGATCATGAGGAAGTGGATGGAAAGCTAACTCATTTCATGCTGGCACAAAACGGCACACCATGCAAATGCTGCACACCCAGTTCTCAACATTTACATGCATGAGTTTACATACAGGACATTAATCTTACACTAACTCCTTAATTTTTTCCAGTCCTGCAAGACAGGAGGATGTATACTAAAAGGGAATATTATAGCTCAGGTTTGTTTGTGCTGTTTTCCAAACAAGTCCCTTGTCTCAGAAGGCTAAAAATCTCCTTACAGAATCATAGAATAGTTAGGGTTGGAAAGGACCTTAAGATCATCTTGTTCCAACCCCCCTGCCATGGGCAGGGACAC
>JANRGW010022603.1:0-22884 GCA_024733675.1 Psilopsiagon aymara
CGATCTCCGCAGCCACCGGGCTGAGGCGAGGCAAGGCCGGGGGGGAGGCACTGCTTTTCTCCTCTTGCCCTGCGCACCTTCTGGGGCTGCTCGCCGGTGCCAGCCGCCCATACGTCGCTGTGTTTGGCGCTCACCGGCCTGCCCCTTCCGCCCTAGTCCCCGGGGAGGGTGGGTCCGTAAACAACGTACTAAGGTTTCGGTGTTTACCGCTTAACGGTGGAGAGAGTGATCACTGCCGCGCTTTAAATGGTGGCTGTTCCCTGCCGAGTTCGCTGGAAGCTAATTTCCTGGTGCTGTTTACTCCTCAGACTTAAGCTTTCGGTACTTAAAGGCCGTGTTTCTGTTCTGAATACCAACTGCTTTGTTTTTTTCCAGTTATGTACCTGAATGTCTTCATTCCAATCTTGGGAAGCATTATTTGAAAGTCGTGTTATTGTAGTCATTGGTATAGGGCTGATGACTAAGTGCTTTATATGTGCTGCATTTCTGTTAATTATAGTCTTCTTCATGTTCTCAGATCTGAATACTTGGGCTACCTAAATACTACTGTTTAAAGAGAACAGCTTTTACAAAATGGGTTATGAGATTAGGGATTATGCTCTAATAACAGAAAAGATTCTTAGGGCTTGCTTGGCACATTAGCTCCACGAATTTGGCCTGATTCTCAGTCTGCTAATTTATAAAGAACTAAAAATGTGGCAGGGTGTCTGCATGAAAGTAATGCTTTTTCATTACCCACTAGCGCTGAATGGGGTGTATGCCATGTGTCAGAATCAAATGCTTATATTGTACATGGTCTCAGAAAACATGTTTTAACATACAACCCACAGTGTGAAGTTTAAGTCTTTCAGGATGTCTGTGTTTTACTTCTATATTTGTAGCTACACCAGTTGCACAGCATCTTTCTTAGCAGTTGTGAGTATGTATATGAAAATGTGGGTTTAGCACTATGTTTACTGCTTTTGATACTTTTTTGTTTTGTAAATAAAGAAACTAGCCCTGCCACCGTGTGGGCCACTAGTGGCTTTTGAACACTTTTGGGGATCTGTGAAGTAGGGAATTGGTAGTAGGTAATGCCAAAAGAGAGCCTTAGGGTAGTTGTGTGATATTCCTGTATACTTGGGGAAACTCGTGGGTATTTAATAGTGAAACTTTTGCTTAAAAAGTGAATGAACATTAAAGATGTGCTAGAAACAGTACAGCAAATGTTTCATAAACACATACCCATTTTTGTTGTAAAGAGCTAAAAAATTAACATGTTTTGAAGCTTTGTTACTCTATGTTCATACTCTGCTGTTGGATGAATTTGTTCATAGGTTTATTAGGCATGGTGTGGTATTAATGGGAAGCTGATTGTAGCTCTGATTGCCATAGAGATAACTGATACTTGCTATGCTATAGAAATGACTGGTAGCTTGTAGGAGTTACAGCTACAGTGAAGTGTAGCATGGAACAAACAGTAGATTAAACACCATGAAAACGATTTGGTATAGCTGAATTCTTGTATTCCGTATAGAAAGAGCTGAGTAGTTTGTCATGTTAATGCAAGTCTGTAGCTTGTGGGTGGTTTTGTATGTCTTTTGGAGGGGGTTCTTTGTTTGCTTTTGTTAATCACATTCTTTAAATCTGTAGTGGAAAACCTAAAATTGGAATACAAACTTGGGTCACAAATGTCAGAAAACAGACCTTTAAGTGTCTCTGAAGTGTTGACAGGAAAACATCGCTGGATACTGTGGCTGTAAAGCTTTCAGTTTTGATTCTCCAGAGGGGTGTGTGCTTGTGCTTGTAGAGGAGTGGAAGCATATGGCAACACCTGGTGCAGAAATATTGGCTCTCTGCTGTGATTAGGTTTCTCTTTGCTACCTGTACCTTTCAACTGACTGCATTGTGTTTCTGAGCTCATTTGCTTTTTTTGCTTTTTTCTTGGCCTCCTTAGCCACATGTACTTCTTATTGATTGTAAAAGACAGTGTCAGTTGCATTTGACTCTTACGGTACATAACATAGAGTTGTGAAATATCTTAATTATTCTTGTTTTTCTACGTCTTACAGTTCCATAAAAAAGTTGGACTAAGCTCTTTCACTAGCAAATTAAACCAGTATTTTTTTCAGATATCCTAGTTTCTCCTTATTTTTTTTTTAAGCAATTAAGTGTTATTTTTGCAAAACGACCTTTTTCTTAAGATAAAAGGCTTAATCTGATAAGGTGGCTTTGTTTTACAGCATCAGTTCAGAGTTCTGCACCAAATTTAAAATAATTCCAATAAAGCCAAAATTAGATAAATACCTGTCTCTTGATTCAGCAAAGGAGCCACAGTAATGAATCATATGAAAAGATCACTAGATATTGAGACAAGAGGCTTTCCATAGACAGTGTTTTCTTAGAACAAGACGAACTATTGCATAGTGCTTAGTTCCAGTATGACCACAACAAAAAGGGTGGTGAGAGTTTAGCCTTCTGGAAACTTTTATTTAGTGATGTTGGCTGGTGCTTTCTGCAGTGTGAGCCCAGTGATGGGGGTGGGCACAAGTCTTTAATTTGGTCAGTGTGAATCTTTAATGTATATCTGTATTTTCATATCTGACTTCTAACACGTAAGTTGTGAAGTTAACCTGTGTATCTGTGAAACTCGCCAAATATGAGAGTTTCTTTTTGTGCTACTTACAGATGGCTTTTAGTGAAAGGGAGCAGTTTCTCTTTTCTCTGTGCCCCCCTTCCCCAGATGCTAACTAGAGGGAAATGGTGAGCTGGAACTTCCTCTGAGGTTAGGAGGTTGTTGGGATGTGTTGCTGTATTTATGTTAGCATCAAGTCATGTACTTCAATATTGATGACCTGCATATTGAAATTAAAATTTAGGTAGCTACTGACTCACATAAGCTGTCATTTGGCTAGAATAATGTGAACAAACTGATGCAGAGAAGGTAGGGGTTTGTACAGGCAATTAATGCAATCTATAATGTGTTTTCAGATCTGATGGGACAGTTAAAATTGGGTCTCATTGACTGAAATACTGAGATGCGTGCTCTTGTCTTGATAAAATAATTCTGAGCTATAAATTAGTATCAAGTGAATTATGCTGGAATTGCTCCAATAAACCTACTGGCAATTTTTTTAATTTGGGTAGACACTTTGTTAATTATTCAAGATAAATATGTGGTGGGCTGTGAAATATCCAACCCAAGAGACCCACTGATGGTATATGGTTTCCTGATTGCTGCAATGGACTTGCATGACCTGGAAAAGCTGTCTTGGCTGTCTAAGAATGCTGGGGCAGAGAGCAGGGGGATGACAATGAAAGGAGGTTCAGTGCTGTATGCAGTGCTTGTTTGCCTGGCTTGCCTCTGCTGAAGATGAAGCACTCAAGGGGCAGGTGACATACACCTGCTTTTATCTGGTGACTTTCAAGAGAATCTTTACCAGCTGGTTCTTTCTTATGTTCTTGGGCACCTTTATCAGCCCCTGACAGGGCCTGGTGGACAGTGAAACTGAGCTCTTAGAAATAAAAAATAAGGTAAAACCAATATTTATACAGGCACATGAAGACAGTGGAATTTTAGCACTTATAAGTGCATTTTCCTTTTCTTCTAAGTGCATAAGTAGTCTTCAGACCAGTTTTAAGACACTAGAGCCAAATAACAAAATTAGTACCTTGCTTCAAAGATCTGTTTACTTACCTTTGAATTAACTGTGGTCTTATATGTTTGTGGGGTTTTGAAAGTCCTAGCTAAAATGAATTGTCATAGTAATGAAAATAATGTGGAATTTTATTTGACTTGTAAGTCAAGACACAACTTGGACTTCAATCTGTAGGCACTCAATTTAGTAAATTCTTGGGAGATTAGAAAAAATGTTGAATCCTCTTCTATATGTAATTACCTAATGCTGTCTAGACTGTCTGGATTTCAAAGGCTTTGACCTCTTGGCAGCTGTTTTCTTTCAAGCTAGCTCCTAAGCTACCCCTAAACAGTAGTTAGGCTTTTCCTTCCATTTTGGATTCCCCCCCAGTGATTTCAATCAGTTTGCCTGATTCAGTTATTCGGTTTGAATAGTCAGGTGAACTGACTATTAAATCAGAGTTATCAGTCCATTTTTTCCTTTCAGACTTCACAGTAAGTGAAGTAGTAGTAACCTTGCTCTTCTGGGAGACAACTGAAAGTTGAAGGGAGGTGTTAGCAGGTTGTTTGTTACTGTGGTTGTAAAACCCTCTTTACCGATCGTAAATACAACAAACTTGCCTATACCTATTAATTCAAGAACAGAATCTGCTGATGGTATTCAAGTATATGAACACAGTAAAGAAGAATGAAACATTTAATCTGTAATGTAGTATTGACTGTTTCTTGCAACATGTTCACAGAGCCTTCTGTTTATTACTAACCATGACTGCTTCAAACCAGGTTCCAGTCCTGTTGTCTAGTAGACTTCTTAGACAAACTTGTTTGTAATCTGGTTATCCAGTACAGGGTAGTCACTCCTTATTTTGGTTAAGGGCCTAAGACTTTAGACTAAAACTTAATTGACACAAGTTCATCAAGTTTTAATACAGAGGGCAGGTACAATAGCCCAGTGCTAAATACTCTTGCCTTGGTCTCTGTTTTCGTTTTTTGTTTTGTTCAGAAGATACTAAAAAGCCTCACTTGTATAGTCTTACTTGAAGTCTTCTAATACTTGGGTATATAGCAAAGGAAATGCTTAGTCTTAGTGCTAAAAGACAGTACTGATGTCAAAAGCTGTGATGACTTGAAGGACTAGTGATACTTACCTTCATCTGACAGAGGAAATATTAAAGGAGGCTTATCCCCATAGATACTTGTAATATTATTTGGGCTAATATCTAAAGCCATGATGATGTAACTTTGTGGATACGGAGTTCTGTGGGGGTAGGTTTTTTGGTTTTATTTTTTGGGGGGGGGTTGGTTTTTTTGTTGTTTTTTTAATATAAACCCTGCTCCTATGAAGGATTTTTCTGCCTTTTGGTCCAGAAGTGAGATTCTTGGACACTTAGGTGAAATTCATATCAACCGAACAGATTTGATTGTCATTGTTGTGACAAAAGCAAACAGTGTTCAGAAGTTTTTTGTTTAAGATTCACAATGGAATATCAAGTAGTGCCGTACAGCAGATCAGTACAGTGTTGTTAGGTAAGCTGGATTTATTGTATCTAACCATATCTTCTCTAAATACAGCCCAGGGGTTGGTGGATCAAAACTTCTGAAGTCACCTCTAAGCTTCTGGCTTTTAAGCTGTGGTGTAGTACAACAAATTATGATACGAAGAGTAGGCACTGATCAGATAATCCTAAAGGACAGCTAGCTGAAAGCCATAAACCTCTCAGAGTTACTGATCAAAGAACTAAAGTTTTCTTGATGTGTGAGATCTTCTACTTAGCTGTTAAGCTGTTTGTTGTGAGTTGGCTGGAGTGTTAAATACTTTTAACATGCTGTCTAGAGCTTTTTCTGAAGCTGAGTTACGCCTCCACTTATGCCTCCTCACTGTAGAGCGTAGGGGTAGCATTAATGCTTTAGTTATGTCTAATACAGTGGCTATAATGATAAGTTCTTTGCTGTCTGCTTTTGGAGAGTTTAAGTGGCTTTTGTTCCTCTGGTCTGCCTTTTCTTTATCTGTTCTGTTTATCAGACTTTATGTAAAGCTTTAGAGAAATGTACAATTTACTTCAAAAATAGAAGGTTTGTGAATCATTTCGCCTTAGGTCATATGGATGCCAGACTTGATGTTGGGGAAGTAGCTGAAGACCAGGACCTACTCTAGCAGCTGAGTGTTGGATGACTTCAACTGTAATACAGGCTGCACCCCATACTGCACTTTGATAGCAGTTTGGGCTGGTGTAAATTGAACTGCCATGGTTGTCTGTGTATGTACTGGTTGCTTGTGTAGTTAAGCAGCAAGCTGGATCAAGCAGCTGATATGGCCTGTGACACTTGCTACGTGCACATGACTTAGATCAGTGTCTGGTCAGTGCTGATATAAAGAGCTCATGTTGAGCTGTTACAGCCAGCCTAAAATCATCTGGGATGAATGTCCTGTGAAATACCCTGAGCTCTTGTTTGTATCCAAATGCAAGTTGAGGTGAAGCTGAAAGGAAGACTGAGTATAATTTAAGGCAGAATTCAGAAACCCTCAGCAACTGAATTGTATGATGATAACCTGCTAGTTATCATACTATATATATATAGTGTATATGTTCTGCTGGTCTGCAGAACAATGGAAGCAAGTTCCAAATGCATTGACTCCTTCAGACCCTGTTCTAGCCTATTAAACTTGTATTAAATTATGCTCCTTTTTAGCCACTGAATTATACATTTGGTAACAGAAGTGGTGTTTAAAAATGTAGGCTTTGCAGGCTTGGAGAACAGGTATACTCTTGGGTTGCTGAAATTGGACAAACATTGTGATATGCTCTGGTCCTGTAAAACGCTTTCAGAAGGTAATGTGGTAGAACTCTTAGAGAAGTTTGAATGTTTATTCTGAGGCTTTTCGTATCCTGCAGCTTGCTTTTGTGTTAGTTGAGAAGCATATTGCTGAGCTTTCATGAATAGTTCCCGGGGGGAGGACGGACATGACACGACCCATACTATGCCACTGCTCTCAAAAAAGCTCCTCAGAACAGACAGGGAGAGTTGTGGGCTCACTTCAGCAAAAGGAACAGATACAGGCAAGGAAATGTGCAGAATGCCAGTGTTCCAAGATTTTAGTGAAAGAAACTGTTTTATTTTGGTTTAGTAGCTCACTAATAATGAACTACTTGGTCTAATTCCTGCAAATCAAAAACCCAGTTAGGCTGGTTCCTACCCAAAGTTTGTGCAGTCTTCTGAAATGCTTTGAGGTCAGCTTGGATTTAATCAGTGTTGTGAGTTCACAGTCTTTCCACATAACTCTTACTCTCCCCAAATTATTCAAAACAACAGCAAAAAGATGTAGTACATGATTGGCTTAAGCCAAATTTATTTAGAATAGACTCCTGGCAAACTGTAGTAAAATGACTAACTGGCTTAGTATTGACTCAGCCTTCTGGCTTAAGGAATATTTTGATCTAGAAATCTGTCTCTTATTGATGTTCTTATTAGTAAATTAATCTGAAGTCAAATGAGGCATTTGTGTGTAAAACTTAACTTATCTGTTTTGTTTTCCAGGCATCTTTTCTTACAAAGAAGCTAAATATTGGTGGGAAAAGAGTAAACCTTGCAATATGGGTATGTTTACTTTCCTATTTTCCCTCCCCTAGCTAAATATTCCATTTTCCTGAGAAATTACTCGGGCTTATTAGAATTCAAATGTTAGGTTCTTCTTAAGAAAAATAAAATTTCAAACTATTTGGAGTTTCTTGAAGTATTGTCTGCTTTGTCTTAAATGCTAACAAGTGTGTATTAAATGCAGGATACAGCTGGTCAAGAAAGATTTCATGCATTGGGGCCGATCTACTACAGGGATTCTAATGGTGCCATTCTAGTATATGATATAACAGATGAAGACTCTTTTCAGAAGGTACTGGACAGTTCTTACCTCTGTAGGAGTTATAAACTGAAAGATAATCCGTTATATGTGTGTAAATGGGAATCTTCTGTTGTCAGCAAGAGCAGTATATATTGTGAATTTAGTAGAAGTGTATGTCTTACTAGCCTTCTTTTGAAGGCTGAATTTATCAATCTGCAATAGTTCTAGCAAGGTCATTCAAAGGCCACCAGGGAATTGGATGTGAGTTACCTCCCATGTAATGTCACAGCCTATAAACATACACCAGAACTGCTGTGGTAGTACTCAGTACTGATCTCTACTGTATAAACCAAATTACTGAAAGATATTAAGTGACATGACCTTTTTCAGGTCTGAAGTCTGAAATTGTAACACATGATTGTGGGAACATTACTTTTTCAGTGATGATGGGTATTTGGACTTCATCGTCAAACCCTGAAATTTGATGGCTAATTATAGCAATATTAGTTGATCATTCTGAGCAGGTGAGGTTTTTACCAACCTTGTGTCAAATCCGTGGTGTCACTGTAAGATGTTCCAGCTGAAAACTGGTGACACTGTTTCCTGAGTTTGTCTCCGATTAACTTGTGGCAGAACTAGTAGGGCTTTTGTATAAGAGGAGTAAGAAATTATGATTGTATGGGTAACGCTTGGGTTAGCAGTGATAGAAGTAGCATAAGGCTATAGTTCTGCAAGAGCTTAAGTAATTCAAATAGTGTGATGCAGGGCAAGTAAAGTGTTTGTGCTAAAAGTTAAACTCTTGCCTTCCATCTGCAGAACTGCAATGACTTGAGTACTGCTTTAACATGTACCTTTTCATGCTGAGCTCTACTTAATAAAATTCTGTGATTTTTGGAAAAAAAGAGGGAAGGTTAATTGGCTGAAGTTATTGCATACCTCTGTATTGTATATCCTAACTATTTTTAGGTTCTTGAAGTGATTGCCTCTTGCCATAATTAAATCCCCTTAAAATAAAAGTTCCTAACTCAGTGCACTGATCATACAACCTCAAAGCATGACAACAGAATTGATAACAGATAACTTACCAACACCTAACTTGACACTCTTGTCCCATCTATTCTCTCGGGAAACAAACATCTGTTATAATCTAGCCCGAGATAATCAGTTCAGGTACCTCTACATTTAAAGTACCATTTGTGATCTGTCAGTAAGTGCCTGTTGATAAAAGATCTCATGCCTGACCTAAAGTGGGCAATGCAGTGAACTTGCTATTTGTTGTGGGGCTGACACAAGTGTGGTGAGTTATATTTCTGGAGTAGTTGAACCATTTTATTTAAGTCATTTGCTCTTAATTTCAGCTGCTGAACAAGAGCCATGAGTAGCTATGTAAAGAATATTCTGCCCATCTGTATTGCCGTAAACACATTTGTTTCAAGTTTAGAGTAAGTGATTAATGAAGGAAATAGGTCAGTTCCACAGTATCTAAGCTAGTAGTAAGTATATCAACTGAGACTGAACTTCTGTTCTTTTCACAGGTAAAAAATTGGGTTAAGGAATTAAGAAAAATGTTGGGAAATGAAATCTGTTTATGTATAGTAGGTAAGTCTTTTTTAATATGAGTTTAATGACTGAATCAAAAATGTTTCTTTTAATTAATAGCATCTTCCAAATGCTGCTTTGACAGCTTGTACATGTAAAGGGGTGAAGTTTATGTTAATTTGATATTTAAAGTTCAGTTGGAGCTAGAAGTTTCTGTAGATCACATTGAGGAATGTAAGAGTTAATTTAAAAAAAATCAGCTGTTTAATGATACACCATGTCAGAAGTGCATGGTACAGACACCTGCAGACGGTAGTCCCACAGACAGAAACATAAACCTCAAAAGCGTATAATTGTTTTTTGTAGGTACTCAGATGTCATGTTTTCCACTGTTTTCAGTGGCATAGGCTGGGTGCTTGTCCTCTTTCGTAATCAAGTGCTTGGGGAGTGGAGTGAGTCTTTAAACTTTGGTGTTTCAGTTCAAACAGAATGCAACAGAAACATTGGATTTAGATTTAAAATCATATTTAGTGATTAAAATACTTTCAGGAGGATAGATACAAGGATATCCTACAACAACTACCTCTGCCGCATGGGTAATCTGCTAATAAATTACAAAAAAGCAGAAGGCTGAATCAGTGGTTTATATGGAGTTATTTAGCTGTCTTGATCTCTATAGAAATAGAACTTCCTTTTCATTGCCTGTAAATGCTTTAGTGAAAGGGGATTCTTAAATGATATCATTGTGTTCCAAATTCAGACCTGTGTAAGAGTTAATCTTTACTGGGATAGCTTGTATGAAAATGATGGGATACAGTGATTACCTGATTACTTCCTTTTGGGTAATTTTGGAGTACAAAGACTTGAAAGATTGAATTGTTTCCAACAGGTAACAAAATAGACTTGGAAAAAGAGAGACATGTTTCAGTGCAAGAAGCAGAAATGTAAGTCGCACCAATTACAGAAACGGTCATTGCAGAATTATGCTGGAGTAATAAACTTGATGCTGTCAACAACTGGCAGTATAAACCAGCAGTGCCTAGCTGGCTGCTGTGTTCTGTTTATATTAGAGTCCTGGAATGTCCTTGCTGACCAAAGTATCATTTGAGAGTTGTACATGGTTAAAGTCAACACTTTCAGTTTAAATGCATTTCTAGACATGAATTTTTCTTTATTTCATCTGGTGTTTTTCATCAATCACAGGGGTTTTAACCACAGAATTCCCTTGTTACAACACATGTAGATTAACTCTGAACTTGGAATAAACCCTTTAGTGATCATCTCCTTGCTTCATGCGAAATAGCTTAGAAAGTTTTAGTCCTTTTAGTACAATCAAGTTTTGTATCTGTTCCTACAGGTATGCTGAATCTGTTGGAGCGAAACATTATCATACTTCAGCTAAACAGAACAAAGGAATTGAAGAACTGTTCCTTGACCTTTGTAAAAGTAGGTGTTAACTAGTTTGTTGGTAAAGAGTTCATTCACAAAATGCTCAAGGCTTCAGTATGCTTAAAGCCATATAGGACAGCTTTAGTGTAAACTGTTCCTAAGAATTTACTTCATCTGAGTCTACTTCAAGCCACTTGTGTACTGTAAGTGCTCTGGGAGTTTGATGTATGGGGTGCTCACAATATTGCAAACTCATGCTCTACTCCAGAAATGTCTTTGTCGTTTGCTGGAGCACTACCTGCTGTTTCACTTGTGTAAATAGTAACCTCAAATCAAACTTCATGTGATGGGTCTTACTATTGCCTGCTTCAAACCTTCTGCTTCAGCCTCTTTCAAGGATTTTCTCAGGTCATGTCAACTACAAATCATAAACTTTACACAGCAGTCTAAGCAAATGGTAAAAATCACAATGTAGGGTAATGTTGCAACACAAGGAAGCTGTCATACTGATTATTGTCTTACGATACAAGACTTTAAGCAAAACTTCACCTGAATGTCTGAACAGTAGGTTGAGGGATTTTCTTGTGGGGTGGGGTGGTATGTGGGTTGGGTTTCTTGTTTTTTGTTTTGTTTTTTTTTTTATTAACAGGATGTTTTTGTTTCAGGTAGGTAAATCTAGCATTTGAAGTTTTCTGCTCTAGCACATCTGAGCATCTAAGGTGTCCCTAGTCAACAGGAGCTGCTGATGTTTGGTGCTTTAGGGAAACAATTTAAGTATGTTCTTGCAGCTATGCCATGTGATACCGGAGTATCACTTTAAGAAGTACGTACTTCTGCATAATACATAGGAGAACTAGTCTTGCTGAACTTTGTGCATGCAACTCAGGTGGATTAAGATCTCAAGTCTTGGGTCAAAATGCAGTGGAATATCATCTAATTCATTTCTCCCTTTACAGGAATGATAGAAACTGTTCAAGTGGATGAAAGAGCAAGAGGCAATGGCTCCAGCCAGTCAGGAATAGCAAGGCGAGGTGTACAGATCATTGATGATGAGCCACAAGTACAGAGCAGTGGAGGGTGCTGTTCTTCTGGATAATTATAAAACTGTGCATCACTGCCCTCTCAATATGAAGACTGCCATATTCCAAGTCACGCATTCTTTACCAATGGAGTAATAGAATTAACAGTATTTAAAAGTAATCACATGTAACACTGCAGAGACCTTAAGTGCTAAACTAGTGGCATCTGTGACCAGAGAATTGGCATTTTGTACAGTGGTTAACAAAGCAATTACCAATGGCCTTTTTACATATTTTTCTTTAATGAGGAATAATATGCATGTAGAAAAGACCTACTTAAAGGCTTCATTTATATTCTTTTAAATCAGATCATTATTTAATAACTTATATACATTGTTGTTGGAATGGTATACGTTTTGCAGCTCTTTGTATTTTGTGGTAGATTGAATTGTATCACTTCTAAAATGCAAACTGATTTTTTTTAAATTAGCAGATATCTGAAGTAATATTTTTGCAGGGCCTCCCCAAGCCTATAACTGTCAACTACTTTGATATATTCTGTTCATCCTGTATGCCAAGCTGATAAAATACACTGTAAATTACATATTAAATATTTTATCTGCTTTTATAATTGCAGGTGCGGAAATATGTACATCAGTCTTGTCAGTAGTTGTGAAGTGAATAAGTCAGTGAAAGATGCAAGCTTTTCATGTGTATTGTTGAATTGTTCATTCTATTCCCCTACCTGAAAAAACAGCTTTTTTTCTTGGTACATTCATAGCTACAGGGTTGGGGTTTTTTTGGTTGCTTTTTTTGTTTTTTTGAGCCTTTTCTGGCAAGCAGCAGTATTTAGAATATCACCTTAGTGGGAAGAGAATGCTTCCAAAGACTGCTGTTTATCATTGAGGTGTTTGACTCCCAGCTAAAACACTTGGTGAATGCATATATCTTGCCTATGCAGTTACTTTGGCCTCTCAGAATATCACCCAAAGTCAAAGCAACTTTAGCCCTCATCATCTGGTAGCCACTAAACCAGATGCATGGGAAACTCTTAAGCTTCACTAATGCATTTGTCCCCATCACAGCATTATCAGTTATTAATGAGCATATTTCCCCCCCCACACTCCCTGTATTGCAGGGCTTGAGTGAACTGAAGAATTGACATTAACTAGGACTGCTTCTGATTTGGAATGGTTAAATGGAAGATAGGAAACTTGCAACATGTAACTCTGGGCATACTAGATGGAACTGAACTTACTCCTGACTTGCTGTTTCTCTTGTAAAGTGTTTTGAAACCCACTTAAGTTTTGGGAGGAGGGTTTTCAGAAATGGTGTATAAAGTACTCTCACAAGGGACACAGACAGTAGTAGCTGGAACTTCAAAATGTTTTGTGCTCTGACTTTTTTACTTAAGTTGTCATGCTTGGAAAAACAGTAAAGGTGATGTCTGTAACAAATGAGAATATTCCTTAGCTTTCCTTTCTCTGAAGGGTAGAATTAGTATTGCATATGAATGCATTGAATGTTGTGGGTATGTTCTGATGCACAAAAGGAATAGTAGTAAGTAATCAGTTTGTGTAAGAGAAGTGTGCTGTCTTCAACCTGATTTTTTTTTCTTTAATTTTTTATTTTCTCTGAAATAATAGATGGCTTTGGTACAGACTTGTCCTGGTGCATTTTTTCACTTTCTGCCTAAACTGTGGTGCAGATACTTTCTATTAAGCCACCATTGTTGTGCTCTTTGGCATGATTGTGTGCATGATGGACAAAGGTGATATGTTCACACTAGTGAAGATAGTTTCTTGACTGCACAGAGCTTTGGTGTGAATCTAAAATTCATGTGTGCATATGTAGCAACCCTGTTAACATTCTTGTATCTAACTTATCGGTGAGCCTTGCCAAAACTGAAAACCAGGTCAGTTTCATCAAAATCTGGTACCTTCAAATCAATACAGACACTGACAGGAGGAGGAGTGAAGTTGGCAGGAGTTGATGCACACAACTAGAATCTCCTCATAATAAGAGTTCCAGATTTTTTGAATAAAATATTTCTTTTTTCCAGTGATGGAAGGAAAAAACCCAAACAACCTAACAACAAAACAAGCAACCCAACCTCAACTAGACTTGATAAGTGGATGAGTCAGAAGGGCTTACGTGCACCAGAGCGTACGTGCTCTCTTCAGAGCAGAGTTTTTTCCACTTCATTGAAGTGGACAGATGCAGTTCTGGTCTGGAAAGCAATACCAGGTATTTACCCAAGAGAATGTTACGTTTGACTGCTTTGGAGTAGAAGCAATGGGTAGAATATATTTTGTCCTGCAGTTAGTTTCCTTCAGTGTGTTCTGTGGTAGGGGCGTTCTTTGTGACTTGTCAATTACAAAACTAACAAAGCCATGTTGATACCAACTCTTAAGTCTGTTACAAAACTAAAACTATTACTGCTGAATATTTAAGTGGGGATAAGAAAGCTTACAATTTTGTATGATTTCATTTGTATTAGCAAAATATTTTTTAAATAAATACCCATAAGTTACTTACAGCATGAAAAATACTCCCTAGTAACCTTCCTTTATTTATGGAACTTAAAACCTGTGCTTAGCAGGTTATCATTATATTAGCTCACAGAAGAAATGCAACTTCATGAAGATGAGGAATTTGGTTTCCAAGCCTCAAAAACATGGATCGATTAAACTGATTAACACAAGACATCAGGTAGTCATTGTTAGATGAAAAAGGGAGTTACAGGAAAAAGCACCTTTACTGAAGATATCTAGAGTGTTCTTTCCATGAAATGTTTAGGAAAGCACAGATAACTTGGTTTGCTGTATTTGAGGAGGTCCTTACTCAAGTAACCTGGTATTACTGCTGTGAGGCTTGAGTTTCAAGAATCCTGCATTTGCTGGGAACTGTCTAGATTGTATAGCTGTCTAGATTGTATGGCTTGTATGTCTTAAGGAAAATTTGTTGTTGCTAACTTCCATTGCTAGAAACAAGTAAGCTAGTTTTCTAAGAAGAGTGTGAGAGAATAATTGTATCTGTCTCTAGAAGGTACCTTTATTGTGGGATTGATAAAACCAGCCACACCTGCTATGGCTCTTGAAGAATGCAGTAATTCAGTTTCTACTTTAGAGTCCAAGTCAGATGAAGAAAGCTTTGGAAAAAGGTATGAAGTCATGGAAGGTGGCTGGAGCTCAGATGGATTTTTCTGAAAATGTTGGATGATGTCAGGAAAGAACAGTTAAAAGAAGCTAAGAGGGAGTCCTGCTTGAGGACAGATGAAAGTTAGGAACCCCCACAAGCAGTAAGTGATCTGAATGATGGAGTATGGGAATAAGGTAGAGCCAGCAACCTATGTTATTTCTCTACACTTGTGGAAGGAAAAAGAACTAGAAAGAAAAGCAAGCAGGAAAAACTGAAGGTGTTGCTTCACTAACAAGATACAACTAACTCGGAACAGGCTTTCAGACACAATACTAACCTACTTAAAACTTGATTAGAATATGCTAATTTATGAGCTATTTACAATTAACTGACTTAATCTTAGTTTGCATAAGAGTTTAGGATTCTTTTTCCTTGACATGTCAGGAAGTGTATCTTTCAGTGAGTGTGACCTTTACTACAGCTGCATCAAGGAGTTGCAGATGAAGACCAAGATCCTTGACCCTAGTTGCTGCACAAGATTGACAAAGACAGTCCCAAAACTAGTTTGCTTTTAACTGTGCTGGGCACTGTTGCTCATGCTACTCTTTGAGGGATTTTGCTCAACACCAGGACTTCCCCTCAGCCTAGGACAAAACTCTGCATCTTGGTGATGTACCAGTCTACTGAATTTGGGCTTTTTCTGTCAAATAATGACTGTATAATCTTCCTGCTTGCATTTTTGGGAGTTGCCATTGCCCACTGTATTGAACAGAGTAGATATTGGAAGTAACTTAAAAGAAATTGAAGTCAAGAGGGTTGGAGAGATTAAGAACTACTTTTTTGTCTGTTGCCAAGTAGTGGATATGCTGTGAGAGATCCAAACTCATGTAGCAGACCTCTTTTGAGCTGTTGAGACTGCTAAATTGCAGACCCTTTAAGTTTAGCCATCGCTCCATTCTGAAAGGCCAAAAAATCTGGGACTTCGTGTAAGAGAACAAATAGTTTCTCATTTTCAGAACAGGAAACTTGAACTGCCTAATCAGGCTTTCCTTAGGGGAAAGAGAAGAGGAAAGCAGTTGATACCTAAAGATTTAAGTGCTGTCAGTGCTATTTGATCATACAAGCGTTACAGTGATTGTCTTCTTGGATTTTTATCTGATAAGCTCATCTAGCTTACCAGGCTCAATCAAATAGAATCCTTTCTTTGAACCTAGAGAAAATGTTAGCAGGGCAGAAGCCAGTACTGAAAAGGACATGGCATTTCTAACATCAGGTAGTTTGATGTTGTCAAATGTTGTAGGAATATTCTATTTGGCATTTGTGGGAAAAAAATCTGGGAGGAAAAAAGTATCTAACGGAGGCTTCACAAACCTTAACTTTTCTAGTGCATTGCTACAGTTCTTAAGTTCTAGAGTTCTTAAGTACATATTAGAGATTTTATGCACTAGTACATTTACATGAGGATAGTTCTGTGGTGTTAATTCCAAATGGCCATTCAACTGGGGAAATGACCTTCTCTAGCATGACTGCTCTTCTATCAGTGCCTAATATTAAAAGTGAAAAATGCATTTAAGTGGAAATGGATCGATAGGGGGCAAAATGTGTACTAAAAATCAGTACAAGAAAAGAGAGCTGGTAATTCTTGTTACTGTCATATCTGAAAATTATATCTTTCAGTTTGGGAAGTCACACGATTTGGAAGTTGATGAACAGTCTGTAATGTCCCTGAAAAATGCTGGTGGCTGTTGGCAGTGGTCTGGCTCACAAAAATGTGATAACAATTGAGACCATGGGTTTTTTTTTTTTGTTACAGGTACACTAACAAATTTCTGAACCCATCTGATGTGATAAAAGATGGCTTTAAAATGCCAAACCAGGCTCAGCAAAGTTGCTTTATGTTATGCTAGTGCATATCCCAGAGGCTGTAGTGTGAGCAGGAACCCATCAAAATGCAGTGTTAATTCTCAGAACTGGTATTATATAGCCCAGAATGTGAGGAAGAAGCAGTTGCTGTTGAACCACATTTGCCAGTTCAATGATAGCCCCAGACACACTGCCCATATGCTAAGGGAACGTCAAAACCAAGTCAAACATGGATTTTTCACCCATTATGTTTGTATTGTACTCATGTCCTACTTCCACAATGAGTGCTTGAGCACACTTTTCTAGTGAAAATTGCAGATCCAGCTAGCTGATGCTCTGGGTTTGAACTGGGTGGGCACTGCAAGTGAAAATAGGAAGTGACAGGAAAAGCAGGGCAAGATAAAAAGTTTGCATAATTACCGATTTGGCTGTTATTAGCCCTTTCACTTGCACTTTTGAAAGGTCAATACCTATATCCTACTAGTTTTGTGCTGGTGTATTTTTTTGTTTTATTTTTTTGGTTAAGAAACTAAATCCCTAAAAAGCTTTTTAGGGTAAATGTATTTCCTTTATAGATTTAGTCTTTCCAAAGGCTGTCCAGTATCTCATTAAAGTGGCTATATTAAACAGTGAAGGGCAAGTGTGCTGCCTGTAGTTACACCTTGCAATCAGAGTCCTACAGTGAGTGTTTCAAATAGCAAGAAGCAATAGAGTAACCAATACGTGTCTTGTTGCCACTCTACTTTCCTATTGGTTTTTGACATAGAGCAATTGCAAAACAATCCTCAACCATAAGATGTGCCCATACTGGTTAGAAAATTTCACTTGAGGCTTAAAATGGCACTAAATTTTACTTTGATTTGAGCCTTCAAGGAATCTTGACCATCCTTCAGTATGTGAATAATGCAGTGCTTGGCACCATGGGACACTGAATCTTTTTCAGGGACTTAGGGATTTAAGCTTGTATAGGAAATGGAGCCATCTCTAAAGTGGATTATGATGGCAAGTGAAGAAAGTCCTGTATTAGTAACTCAAGTCCATCCTTGGCACTGCTTTTTGAACAACTGGGATGAAATGCAGCATTGAGTACCCCATCCTAAAACAATTGTTCTGTTAGATTCCTGTTCTTTCCAGGAAGTGTTGCCTGTTGTTCGTGTTGTAATACATATGTAGAAGTGGTAGGGTTATTTCTATTTGTCTCTGCATGTTCCTAGCTCTGGCAATACTGTGCCAATTGCACACAACAGATCAGTTTCTGTTTAGTCATAAGTCTGGGATATCTTCCAGTTAGCCTCTGTGGAGGCTGGTGTGGTAATGAATTTCCCTTGCATTGACAAATGCAGAGCATTTCATGTGGATATCTGCTCTGCTTCTTTTATATTTAAAAAGTTTCTTGTTCCACTTGGAGAGCAAAGCTATTGTAAACTTGTGATCAGCTGTACCAACCATAATGTCATGGTGAATCTTGTATGTTTTGGGCTGTTTCATGTTCTGGAATACTATTTAATACTTGATATGCATAGATTAAAAAATTTCCAGGTTCACAAACAGGAACTCACAGCTGTGGTTATGGATACACAAAATGTGACACAGTGCAAATACTTGAAGAAAATTCATCATCCACTGTACTGCCTATATGTCTTGTTGCATTTCCATGCCTTCACACTCTAAATACAAATAAATGCTGCTGGGGAATGGGATTTCCTTCGTTTTACCGTCAGTCTGTGCATACTTAATTTCTTTCTCCCTATCCTTGTCTAACTGTGGCAGAAGGCAGCCAAGCATGGAAAATTACAATATGTGCAAGCTCCACTTCTGCAGGTTAGGTTTTTTTACGTTTTCTTAGAGGAACAGGCTGAGGCTATCATATCTTCATTTCTCAGTTTGTGCATTGTGGTAGAGACAAGATACGAACTGGCCACAGAGGTTATGTTACTGGCAAATCAATTTGGCCAGGGTGCTTAACAAGTTCTGGCCTTGAGAGCAAATAGCACAGTACAACTTTCTTCAAGGTGGTTAAGTCCTCTACTATGTTTTAAATCGTATTCACATGTTGCCTGCTTGGATTGGCTGTTTTGTTCCCCATGCTGTATCAAGACATCAGTCTGACGAACCTTATGTGATGTAATTATATAGAAGAGCATGCTCGTGACTAAACAGCAGCAAGGCTGGCTGCTGATTAGCACCCCAGGCTTACTTGGTCAACTTGAGTGAATGTAGCCACAACCCAATCTCTCTTGCTCTCCTAATTGTGGAGTATAACACAACTTTATCTTTTCCTCTTGCACGTGGAGAAAAAGAGCGTGACATCTAAATCCTTGAGTACCTCCTTCATTGTTGTCCTGGTTTAAGCTGAACCCATGACAATTGTCTATAATATAATTTACACTGAGGACTGGTACTTCCTCAGGTATGAGGAACTCAAAGAGAAGCCTGCAGCTTCCTCCTGGGTGTCTTGCTGCACCCAGAGTCCAGGACAGCGCCCCATTTACTGGCTGCTTGTTATCTGTGACAAGCTGGAGTAGCCTGGAAAAATTGTAGACTGCATCTATCAAAGAAAGGTTTGAAATATACCCATTTCCTGTGTGCAGGAAAAAAGGTCAAAGGGAAAGATATTTTTGGCACTGTTTATCTTTGTTACTCTGCTGTGCAGGTTTTGTTTGTACAAATTAAGCCTGTGATGGAAGGACTTGACAGAATCTGCACTTGTCTTGTGCGGGCCAGCTTTTAATGTGGTTGAGCATGTGGGCAGCTGACACTGAATACAGGAATGGATCTTGAAACTGCTGAAATGGCTGTGTGAACAACAATAGCAGCTGCTGCAGTTCTTAGCATGGCATAGCAGTAATAGCCACACTTGCAGCTGTGATGGCAACAGAACTGACAGGAAAGCCTGAAACACTTTCTGGCTTCACGCTTGGTGCTAGCTCAAGTGCTGTGACTACCTTTATGTGGCAGAAGATTCCTTTAGAGTAGTTAAAATCCAGTCAAGAGTGAGCCTTCAAGCTGAAGACATCATCTTTTTTAGACTCCCATTGGTGTAGTGTGTGAAGGGTTGGACTTAAGTGTAAGAGATACAGCCTGCCCCATTGTTTTTTTAACATGCTTATGGAGAAGGCAGAGGAACCTGGTAGCACAACATCAGCCCATGGAACTTGGTGTTGTGAACGATTCAGGTCTATAAACTAAAATGCTGTAATACACCACTACCAACTGGGAATGGACTGGCTGGAAAGCAGTTTTGCATAGAAGGATCTCAGTGTCATGGTGCACAAGCAGTTGGTGATAAGCCAGCAAAGACTGCCAGCAGTATACTGGCCTGCATCAGGAAGTGCATTGCCAGCAGCCTGAGGGAGGTGATCCTTCTCCTCAGCCCTAGTGAGAGACTTCTGGAGTCTACTGCTGGGTGCCCCAGTACGACAGAGCCATTGGCTTACTGGAGTGAGGCCTGCGAAGGCTATCAGAGATGATTAGGAGATTGGACCATCTGTCATACAAAGAGTCTGACAGAGCTTGGACTGTTTAGTCTTGAGAAGGCTCAGAGGATCTTGTCAACATTTAGTGGTCTCTTTAGTGGAGTCCAGTGAAAGGGCATGACTAAATGGACACAAACTGAAATACAAGAAATTCCACTTAAGCATAAGAAAAATCTTTATTTACAAAATGATGGGCCTATCAGCACACATGTTTTGAAGTCTATGTCTGAAGACTAAAGGAACTCTTCTTCCTCATTCTAATCTTTTTGAACTGTATGTTGAGTAGGGCTAGGCACAACTCTAGGATTAGGAATGTTTTAAACATAGGTTTAGAAAGGTCATTGTTTTTCCATGTTTCTTGCTCAAGGCTTATCCAGAACTCCATGATGCTTCTACAAGCATCCAGACTCCATTGAGCTTCAGGAATGTTCCAGTATTTGATGGTCAATTATATTTTATATTTTTATTTTTAACTGTACCTTTCTTGTATTTCTGTTTTCTCCAAGTCTGGTCTCTAAAGCACCGACTGCTGCTTTTCTTAGGGAATAATGGAAGCTAGTTTTGCCTCTGGTTAGATTTTGAGCTGCAGCTCCCTAGTACAAGCACTGATCACCTTAGCAGAGGTCTGGCAACAATAACCAGTCCTAACAAATTAAATAATCTTTATCTAGATTAAAATGTTTAAGGGAAATCAGTCTAGAAATCATTCATCATTTCCTGCATATTTTCACAGCTCCCTCTTTCAAAAAATTGACTTTCTCTGTGTTAGCCTGTGCCCTGCTAAGTGATCCTTTTCTCCCATCCTTGTTCTGAAGAGTACTTTTGTCATTATCTTGAGTCATAGTTCCATGTTTGGCAAAGCAACTCTGATTTTATACATAGATACATAAACCCACTGTGTTAAGCCCCTTTTCCCCTCATGATGGACGTTCTTGCTGCAGAGCCTCCATTTTTTCCAGTTCCCACTCTGTTTTGATTCTTCTTGGCTGGCTGTACAAATGAATATGGGAATGCTGGAAGCTTAAGGGAAAATGCATGGAGGAGCACAGGTTAGCATTCAGTGGACCTAGAGACACTGTTAATTTAATTAGCATGTTTTTAGTAATGGAAACACTGAAAGAAGAAACTCCTCGTAGAAGTACTATTACTGTAGTACCATTAAATCTCATAAAGGAACAAGATCCTGCTGTGACAGATTCTTTAGCTTGGTCTCTAACTTAGGTAAGTAAGTTAATTTGAATGGTAGCATCCTGAACTGGCTTTCCCTTAAGTAGCCAGATTTGTTGAGAAGCAGCCATTAATGCTAATCCAAGTCAGGAGTAAACAAGGTTTTTCACCATTCTCAGTGGATAAAATGAAAAGTACTTGTCTTGTTCAGAGCAGGACATACAAGTGTCACACGGAGCATGTCTAACCCCCACACACTGGTTTTGGTCCCTCTTTCAGTCCTTTGTCTGAGAATCATGCTTCTCAGCTGATTGCAGGGTGCCTCTGCAGCTGTGTTGCTGGGTCTGCAAAGAGGTCATAGACTCTGTCACAAAGCAAAAGTGACCCTGAGCAATCTGACCCAACTACTGTATTTGTCCTGCTTTGAGTAGTGAAGCAGACCAGATGATGTATAAAAGCTCTTTCCAACCTAAATTACTGTATGATCATATGAAAAAGAAAGACCCTGTCCAGTCCCACTGACAATCAAAGAATAGGTAAGAAACAGTACATGGATGCAGACAGATGGAATAGACAGGAACAATGAGACAGTGGAGCAGTCAGCACCATCACTGGGGGCTTTAGGTCAACCATCTACTTGATACCCATTTTATTCCCTAATCTAGAACAAGAATAATAAAACCACAAAAAGACAACTTGGTGCACTTCTAAGTGAGTTTTTGCTCCAGGAAGGTCAGCTTGAGGAAAAAGCCTTACGCACACTTGCATGAAAATTTTACAAATAATAGGCATAGGCTAGCACTGTTGACTTGATTCTGCAGGAGTCCAAACAGATCAAAATGGTGTTGGTTGCTGTCAGCAAACAAAATGTTACTAGTTAAAAAATGCTTAGCTGAGTGGACAGACAGGAAAAGGTACACTTTGGTGCTGTTGTACAAGAAAAGGTCTGCAAGAGAGCTAGCCATGTGAGAGAATCCAGAAAGATATCTAAGGCTGAAGCATCAACCAAGAGGTATGCTTTGCAGACAGAAAGATAACAGAGAGAGATGGGTGCCAAGAGAGTCTGGAGGAAGGAAAAACCGTCTTTTCTTTAAGCCACCTGCAGATGATAGAAGAAGATTTTAATTTGGATCAGGATTAACGGCTGTAGTAGAAATAAAGCAGTGAGTCATGGGATAAATATATATTTACTGACACAATTACAAAGAGAGGGAGGCTTTTGATTCAATATGCTAATGGTCAAGCCCAAAAACTAGAAGATGGCAGTCACGCTAGTGGAGAGAGCAGACTTGAAGGAATCCGTTGCAGATACAGGCTAATGAAGCTGATGGGAATCTTAGTTCTGAGCTTCTCCTGGGAAAGGAACTTCAAAAGAAACCTTGATAAAACAGGTTTCCTACAGAGTCACAACAGGCTTGCACGACTTTGAGGCAAATCAGTGTTTGTCCTGAGAATTGTAAACGTGGGTTTCCATGGTACAAAATACAGTATGGGTGTTAATCTAGGTAAAGGAGTTTTTAATTTGAGAAGTCAGAAGCAAATTATAATGCCATTTTATGACAGTGACAAAAAGACCCCTAACAACCCAAACCCAAATTACCTTTGTTCCCTCACAGTAACAAATCACTTCCCTGTGAGCACCTGCTCAAGCATCTGCTTGAAATAAACAGTTTTTGTGGATATACTATTTGCTAAAAAAAAAATTGTGATGTTGACAAATGTCTTAAAAACCACAGAATCATAGAACAGTTAGGGCTGAAAAGGACCTTAAGATCATGTAGTTCCAACCCCCCTGCCATGGGCAGGGACACCTCACACTAAACCATATCACCCAAG
>JANRGW010022606.1:0-10373 GCA_024733675.1 Psilopsiagon aymara
ATATTTCCCTTTTTCCAGTTGCTGGGAACTTCACCTGACTGCCATGATTTTTCAAATATGATGGACAGTGGCTTAGCTACTTCATTTGCCAGATCCTTCAGGACCTGCAGATGGATCTCATCAGGTCCCATGGACTTGTGTACATTCAGGTTCTTGAGATGGTCTCGTATCAGATCCTTTCCTGCAGGGGGCCTGGGGTCTTCATTCTCACTGTCTCTGTATCTGCCTTTCAAGACTTGGGTGGTGGGGTCAGGGCATTTGCAGGTGAAGACTGAGGCAAAGAATTCATTAAGAACCTCAGCCTTCTCCAAATCCAGCATAGCCAGTTCTCCCAACAGATTCCAAATGGGGCCTACGTTGTTCTTAGTCTGTCTTTTATTTGCAATGTATCTAAAGTATCCTTTCCTGTTATCCTTAGCATCCGTAGCCAAGATTAATTCTAAGTGGGCCTTAGCTTTCCTAACCTGGTCCCTAGCTTCCCAAACAACATAACTGTATTCTTCCCAGGCCTCCTGTTGTTGCTTCCACCTTTTATAATACATCAATTCCATATATGAATATGATTATGAACAATAATTTATTGACAATTCAGTGTTTATGGTCCTAAACAAAAGTCTTTGCTTGATGCATATAGACTTTTTTTGTGGATTAATTCAGCATATCTCTCACTTCTGTTGAGCTTTCTTAGTAGTTTCATGCAACCTCTCAGTTGAGATTATGTTATCTCTAGAACTCTTATTATGGAAAATTTATGTTTAATTTGTGTTGTTCGCTGGCTACTGGAGGCTTGGCAGATGGGGTGGCAGACACTCCAGGACTATCAAAGCCATAAAGGCAACCAATTCAGGAAGACTTCTTCTTACACAGGGCGTTCAAAAAGTAATTTCTTTTGTTTGTTGTTGAAGTTGATTCACGGTGAAGCTTTGCACTGGAGCAGAGACATGGCGTTTCAACTACACATTTTCAGATAAGTAGTAAAGATAATTCTCTGACAAGAATAAAGAAAGCCACCACTATTACATACATATTTAACGATAAATTTAAAGAGAGGAGGTGTTTTTTTTAAATTTTTGCATACTTGGTACAAAGCAAATGACCCTGGCAGAAGGCCACCAACAACCTTCAGAGCTTCCTTAAATTCTCAGCAAATTCTGCCACCTGATACTTGAGCTAGAAAGGCACCATAGCCGTGTTAATTGTCCTGAGGACCATCTGCCTTTTGTTAGGAAGTACTGTAGATTCAAAGCAGCCACAGCAGCATTAATCCGAAGAAATGTTTTTAAAAGTTCTCCACTAAAGATCATACATGAGAGAAAGGGCTTGAAACATAAAGAGACAGGGTAGTTAAGGGGTATGCAGTAATTTATATCTCCCAGAAATCAGCGAACAGCTAGAGAGAGCTCAGTCCAACCAACACTCTGTCAAAGCTACTACTACAGTTAAAATGATACCTCACAAACCACCTGTTTTCATAACAGGTGAAAAGACATAACTATTCACCAAGGTCTCCCAATCTCCACATGTACTGAAGCACTCTTTAGAAAACCCATTCTGTGCATGGCATGTCACTTGGCATACACAAGCAAAACGTAGCACTTGTATGCTAGCAGTGAATGGCACCATGAACCTCACAGTTTGACAAACTTCTATCTAGTGACAGCCTGATCTGGAGTTCATGTATCATATCTTTATTTTATATTACTGCTCTTGCAAGATAAATTAATGGTTGACTATAGTTACACTGTAGTTTCACCTGTGTACAGGTTTGCTCATTTTCTTCTCCAGGGCTGGTAAAATAACCTGGGTGAGACAAATATTTCTTCTGGGATAAGTAGTTGCCCAGACCATGTCAGTCATCTCTAAAAAGGTAATGAGGTAATGTTTACTTTAATCTCTGATGGCATATAAACACTATATGCTTCAAGGAATCTTTAAAAAATCTGAAAATAAGAGTTTGACCATTTTTTTGCACATGCATCAGTTTGCGTTTGAAATCCTACCCATGTCTACCAGTTGAACAAGCAAATTACCTATTTTTGCAAGCTACTCAACTACAACTAGTGCTGATAACTGAGTCCTATGAGGATGTTCTTGGCCCCACTGTATTTTAACTTATGCCTACACTGTACATTGTAAAGCAGTAGCTTTCAAAACTCACACAAGCTTCACTGGATCATAGGTCTCATGATGTTTAGGATCACCAAAAACCCTTCACAAAAGATATGGCTATGTTACATCCTGTTGGTCTTGTTTGGAGAAATTGCACATTGATGTAAAATTCTTCAGTTAACATATCTCTTTTTTACCTAAGCAATTATCCAAAGTTCTGAGGCTTTCAAATTGTATCTTTGAGAAGTGAAAAACAGTATTGAATGCATGGTACACATTCCTATTTACTTGCAAAGAACCTGAAACAGTTTCCTAATTGTGAAAGGAATCCAATGCAACAAGGGTTTTTTCTTCTGAAAACTCATCTCCCTTTTAGATAGCATTAAACTCAAAAGTTCTCTCTTTTCTTGGAGCCACAGTACAGACCTATGCTAACCCACCAGTATCTCTTGCAACTCTTGTCTTCTTGTCATGGCCCTCAGAGAAGCACACATTCGCATATGAAAACCTTTCTGAAAAAGCATTCAGAAATGTGCCAGAAGTGCTTTGACTTTCTCCAGTGGCAGGTGCTGGCATTCAGGCTGGAACAACTTCCATTTCATCTGCTTCTCTGCATAACAGCAAACTGTGAAATTTCTTATCACCATCCTTAAAACAGTCTCTCTTCCATTGTCTTTCAAATAATCATGCCAGAATCCAGAATTTCAATTGAGCAGGAAAGAGTTCTTAATGGTTAAAAGGAAGTAGTGTCATTCCCTTCAGTGCTTATTATCACTACTAGGTGTACTAGTAACTAGGTTTATTTGACTATAGAAATGAGTGCAGCCAGTGTTAAAATCTTATACTGTAACTGAAAGGGCAGTGAATTATTATTCTGGTATATAGAAAATACTATAACAGGTCATGTTTGAGATTGGTCTTCCATATGCATGATGCACTGAGAATGATCAATGAGAAAATATGCAGCTCCTAATTAAAAGTACGATTGCTATGCTTTCTACACAACTTAACTTTCACCCCTGCTGACTCCAGCAGTCACAAAGATCAACTGTTTTCAAATTTCTTTCACTGCAGTGTCAGAAAAAACTAATTTATATTTTGTATGTCTGCAAAATTGTTCATTATGTAAATCCTATTTAGTGAAATAGATATGAGAGGGACAGAAGTGATTGAGGATGAAAGCAAAAGAGGCTATAAGTTATGGGATAAAAAAAATGCACAAGGGTGAAGAGTATTTCCTTTCAGGTGCAGCAGGAAAAGTATTTAAAAGTCCAAATTCATTGTTTTGTTTCTCAGCTTTGTGCCTAACTGGCCTGAAAATAGGTGCATACAAAATCTCTTTCTAGTAAATACAGCTATTTAAAACACTTTCAGATGTAGGGAGGTACTAAAATCTGCTGTTCATAGTACCTTTATGCTCAGTTTAATAGTGTGCAGTTGTGCTGCAGCACTGCTTCTTCATAACTTTTTTTTGGATCATCTTTTGTCAGTCAATTTGCTCCAAATGCTTGTGCAAATTTGCTGATACAAGAGCTGCCTTCCTTAATCAGATAAAACTCCTATTAACAAAAGATGCCATAGTGGCTCATTTTATTGCTAGGCTCCTACTACGTATGTTCATATTTCGTCAAGTATGGCAACTCATTGACCTTGGCAGTCTGGATTGATTCATCCAGTTCAAGGATCGCTTATCTTCTGTGACGAGTGATGGCTGCTTGGCTAACTGCAATCTTTTTCATTTCCTGTTGATTTAATAGTGTTTCTTATTTTATAGATTATCATAGCATTGAATTATAAGTTTGGATTCTAATTCAATTTCACCCTCTCTCAAATCCCTTTCTAGAACACTGTTAATCAAGGACAGTCTTTAGTCCCTGGTCTATATGCCAACATACTCATAGAATCATAGAATACAAGAGTTACATACTTATTACATTGTAATATATAGTAACCTAATTATTGTTGCATTATTACTTACATATAGCATAAAGTTATAAATACACTTAAAAATGGACATACAACTTTAGAGGGAAAGAGAAGTCACATATATAATAAAAATATTAACCTCTTTACTAACTTTCATTCATTCTTTTACAGGCAAGGAACATTTTCCTTCCTGAGTACATTCAGAAATTTTTTCTAACTTGGAATTTTAAAAATATATGAGAATTCAAACCTGAATTTAAAATTTGACACAAGGTAAATTTTATAAAATCTTTTCATGGATATGGTGATAAGAACACAATCAAGACATGAAAGCCAAATATAAATTTACGCTGTAAGATTAAAATTATTTTAGCTGATTTATTTAATTGAGAGGGATCATATGATTATTTTCTGATGTTATAGGGAACATATAAAGATACAGCTACATATAGCTTCAAGGAAACATGCACAAAGCTGAGAAATGCTTTACAAATACAGATGTATTTTCCTATGGCATAGCAATCTAATTCCAAGCATTAACTCTAATTATGGGGCAAGCACAGGAAACCTGGTCAAATAACAGATAGTGAACCTCATGAAGTTCAACAAGGCCAAGCACAAGTTCCTATACTTGGGTGGGGGCAATCCCAAACATAAAGACAGGCAGGCCAGAGGGTGGATTAAGTGTAGCCCTGAGAAGGACTTGGTGGTGTTGGCTAATGAAAAGCTCAACATGAGCCAGCACTGTGTGCTCACAGCCCAGAAAACCAGCTGTATCCTGGGCTGCATTGAGAGAAGTGTGGCCAGCAGGTCAAGGGAGGTGATTCTCCCCCTCTACTCTACTCTCATGAGACCCCACATGGAGTACAATGTACAGTTCTGGGACCCCCAATAAAAGATGGACATGGACCTGCTTGAGCGAGTCCAGAGGAGAGCCATGAAGATGCTCAGAGGGCTGGAGCATGTCTTCTATGAAGACAGGCTGAGAGAGTTGGGCTTGTTCAGCCTGGAGATGAGAAGGCTCTCGGGAGACCTTATAGCAGCCTTCCAGTACCTAAAAGGGCCTACAGGAAAGCTGGAGAGGCACATTTTACAGGGCCATGTGGGGACAGAAAAACGGGTTATGGCTTTAAAGTGAAAGAGGATAGCTTTAGATTAGATATTAGGAAAAAAAATCTTCACTGTGAGGGTGGTGATACCCTGGAACAGGTTGCCCAGAGAAGCTGTGAATTCCCAATACCTGTGAGTATCCAAGGAGAGGCTGGATAGGGCTTTGAGTATCCTGGTCTAGCGGGAGGTGTCCCTGCCCATGGCAGGGGATTGGAACTAGATCATCTAGTCTCTTCTAACCCAAACCATTCTGTGATTCTATGATAGAAAAATCTCATCTAACTACTCAGTTATGACCCTGTTAGTACCAATATTCTGGTATGAATATTAATCTCTTTCCAATTTTCTGAGTTCTGAATACAGCTTTTAGCTGCTAAAAAAGGAACAGTATACATCTAATATGCAACTATTACTCTTTCATAGGTAAATATACATCATATCTTTTAGTGCAAGATAGTCATACCCAAACTATGTGTAAGTGAAGCTATATGTGAATGAAATAGTTCAGGCACTCACTGCAGAATAGTTGCAGCAGCATGCAGCTCCTTATAGGCTAATTTATTCAGTTTCTTGGCATGGGCACTGAGCTGAGTGCAGAAAGGTATTTGGCACAGTGTATTCTGCAGCACTGTGACCTCCAAAAGAGTAGGGCACTGCACAATGCACAAATCTACTCAGACACTGAGCTTCAGTCTGTATCTCCTGAGTTCTTTCCCAGACCACCCAGCTTACTGTGTCTGTGACAGAGTGGGGTCTGCCACTTGAACAACCAGGTTCGCTGGGGCTCAACACACTGCAACTGGTTATGAAAATAAGAGTGCATTTTTTTTTTCCCTGGACTGTCATTTCTGACCTGACACAGAATGAGCATTTTAACCTCTTGACTACATTGAGTGATATTTAGGTTTCAAAGTTTGCTTTGGCTGACCTGCTTGGGCAAAGCAACTGCTGTGCTCTGCTAATCAAGTTTTGTAAAGCTCACCTGTACCATACCTCAGCAATTCCTAGCACTTGCCTTTTGCTCCAATGGGTTTTCACATTTGGCTTTTCTTTTTGATAGACTCAGGCTACCAGTTCTCTCAAATCAGCCATTTTACAGATTTCTGTCCTTTATCAGTCGTCCCATCCATCTGTCTTCTTCTAATAATTTTCAGACTAAGGTACTTTAGCAACATTTTCTAGCATATCATTGCTCCCTGGAGGCTCTTAGGCTACTCCATAAAACTGTCTTACTTATGTCTCACACCAGTGCCTCCAGCTTCTGCCATGCATCAGTGGCCTCCAGCTCATTGCTCTGCATCACTAGCCTCCGCTCATGGATGTTGGCCCACATTTTAATTAGGATAAAACTGAAACTAAACAAGAAACGTACCAAGTAAAAAATGTAAATTAGGCTCAGCTAGTTGCAGGTGCTATAATTTCATCTTAATGAGCATTTGGTATGAAGAGTACTCTACAAAGCATAAATAATTCTGCATCACAAATTCTTGGGGCTTTTATTAAGCTTTTGACAACAGCTTAATTTTGGACCTAAAGAGAACAGACATTCTGTCATCCAAGACTGCTTTCCCAAGCCGGTAATGCATTCTTCTGAATGATAACTCATGTGTCATGCCAGTGTTTATCAAAACCTCCTATCCCGTTCACTATAAAAAATGATCAGCTAAAGTGAGTAACACACAAGGATGCTTTCTCAGTCTCTGGTGCTGAATGAAATTAGAAAGGTATTATTAGGCAGAAGCATACCTAATTATTTTGTGGTACTTACTAGCAAGGGAAAGGAAAGAAACCCCAAGGTCATCCTAAAATTAAAACATCTACAGGAAAAAGAGATAATTTGATTCGTAAGCCAAGAAAGTCAAGATGTCCTATACGTGTCACGCCATGTCCCACTTCTGGCTACCTAAGCTTCTGTCAATCCTTATGTATGTGGCTAATAGCTCTCAGACTTTAAGTCATTTTTACATCAGTGATCCCTGCTTCAGCAAAATGAAAAATTTTGTACATCTTTGTACAAAATTGTACATTGCCTTTGTTTACCTTATAGCAAGTCTATAAAGCAGTATATTAGTTATTAGGTAGTTACATAGTTTTTTGTCAGTTTTATATATAAGAAAGGAAAATGATATGGAGAGTGGATCAAGCACTTGAGTCCTTATGTCTTTCAAAGGTCTGGTAGCTATCTTACTCTCCTTATTTTTATAGATAAAAAACAGAAGTCATTGCTATAGTGGCTTCATAAATAATTCTAGAATAAAGTCCACAGAAGTCAGAAGAAACATCTCTAACTTTGAAAAAGTAATTTACATTTTTGAGGATGTTTTCAATATTTCAAATATTTAGCTAACTGAAATCAGGGACACTCAAAAGCTAAGAAGAATTTGTATTTTCAGTCCTATGCATAAATGTAACCTCAGTTCCAAATTTAACATGATAGTGCTCCAGCTACCTGGCCTATTAGTGTGATCAGGTTAAAAATCAAATCATCGCAAATCATGAGGTGCTCTCTTAATGAATTTGCAGACTCCCTATCCCATCCCACGATCTACATGTGTACCCAAAAGGACAGATGAATTGATCAACAACTCATGGAGAAAGAGTCCTGTGAGGCTTTCCCTGCTTCAGTGCTAGCATAAGCCCTGTCTCCAGACCCTGCAGTGCTGCACATGACAGAGGGCAAGATCAGCTCAGCTACAGCCACTCTAGGATTTTGAGGCATTGTCAGTCTCTGCAGAGCTAAGCTACCTAAAGAGACTGAAAAATAGCCACATAATTTTAACCCAAAGAAGGAGCAAATACTCAAAGACTTCTTTGCTGTGACTGCATCAGGTTTGAAATGAAAGACATCTGTGGTGCTAACTTGCTTTATGCAGAGGATATTGAAAACAAAATTGGTCCTCGTGATGAAAGCCCACACAGTTTTCAGTGCCCATTTGGGGGAAGGAGGTCAGGAGGAGTAGAGCAATAGGTAACAGACACTACTTTTGAAAGCTTGGGTCATTTTCTGACATTAATTAGGATGAAAATCTTTTTTATTTCACATCACTTACTAGATCATGTCAGTCTGGATGTGCCAATTCAAGTCCCCTTTTTAAAGACACAAGACTCTTCAGAAAAACTGCAGACAGTCCAGGCTTTAAACTTAAAAAAAAAAAAAAAAAAGAAACAAATATATCAGCAGAAAAATAATGTTCCAAAGGGAGTTAAAATGTCAAACATGCATTTGATCTTTTCATCACCCTTTTAGATTCATAAAAGCATTGAAATGAGTGACATAGTGTAAAAATTGAGAAGGTGGCGTTTAGAAGTTAAGCAAGCTCAAGTACTTCATTTTTGTCACCTCAGTCACACTATGTATGACAGTAAAAAGGTTATACCTCATCAGAGCAGGGAACAGTCTTCTCCAACTGAACAAAGGGTCTACTATTGGCAAACAAGAGACTCGGAAAGCTGTCTTTTTCTTTTACATTTACTCCGAAACTTTTGGTGAGAATCATATGCAACATTTCCCCTGTCATCTAGTGAATAATAAGAAGAAAACATAAGAGTGCTTACCACCAACTTTCAGATGTTGCTGCACTGTGTAGACCAGGATTTTAACCACTGTTGTCTAGTCAGCATGCATCCTAAACATGCAAATTGAGAGGTGGAAAACATAGCTAGTATAGGTTTTGGGGGTTTTTGTATACAATGCCCATGATCTGTGTCAACTTCTCAATTTTCATTTAGTTTTATCTACTTTATTTTCTACCTTTTTGACCTTCCTTAATTCTCTTGTTTTCTAACTTCTTTCTCAAATTTCTGCTTACTCTCTGCAGTGAATAACATATTTTTCTCACTCAGCACCTAGTCTCATAGCCTCCTACCAACTCCAACCCCCATCCCAATCAGCCTATGTGGAGAAAAGTGTCTCTCTTGCTCTAATAGTGTTCAGTATCATTAGCCAGACATCATTCATTACTCAAATCCAACCTTATTTTCTGCTTCAGTGACAGTAGTTCTCAATTAATTTAGCAGATTTCAGACAAAATAGGTGATACTTTAATGTGTCTTTTTTTTTTTTTTTCCTGCCAGAGTAAACTAGCATCTGTATGAATAGTAATCATAGAGAAAAATATAATTTTTGAGTGAAAACAGAATCTTTGATGTAAGAAATAAAAACACACAAGACAAATAGAAATTATCACATTCTCTTTCAAAAAATGTTATGGAATTTCACACAGATTGCTTAATTTTTAAAGAAGGAAGGAGCATTACATAGCCCTGACGTCGCACATAACAGAATGTAACATTAACATGAGTGTGAGACTATCAGACTAAAAATTGTGTTCAGATGAAAGATTCAGCCAATTCAACATCCTTTCCCTGACGCTGACTGATATGGGGCCTTGAGCAACTTAAGTAGAAGTTGCCCCTGCCTGTAGCAGGGGGTTGGAGCTAGATGGTCTATAAGGTCCTTTTCGACACAACCCGTTCCATGATTGAGACATGTAAGGGAAATTCACAGGTTGTGTATTTTCTTAAGGAAAATACATGGTTGGCTTTCTGAGCTGCGAGCGCACACTGCCGGCTCCTGTTCATTTTTTCATCAACCAACACCCCCAAGTCCTTCTCCTCAGGGCTGCTCTGAATCTCTTCTCTGCCCAACCTGTAGCTGTGCCTGGGATTGCTCCAACCCAGGTGAAGGACCTTGCACTTGGCATGGTTAAACTTCATCGGGTTGGCACCAGCCCACCTCACAAGCATGTCAAGGTCCCTCTGGACGGCATTCCTTCCCTCCAACATATCAACTGAACCACACAGCTTGGTGTCATCAGCAAACTTGCTGAGGGCGCACTCAACCCACTGTCCATGTCAAAAACAAAGACATTGAACAAAACCGGTCTCAACACCAAACCCTGAGGGGTACTACTCGTTACTGATCTCCAGCTGGACATTGAGTCATTGAGCACAATTCTTTGCGTGCAGCCATCCAGCCAGTTCTTCATCCACTGAGTGGTCCACCTATCAAAATGATGTCTCTCCAACTTAGAGACAAGAATGTCATGTGGGACAGTGTCGAACACTTTGCGTGAGTCCAGGTAGATGACACCAACTGCTCTACCCCTGTCCATCAGTTCCGTAGCCCCATCACAGAAGGCCCTCAAGTTAGCCAGGCAGGATTTCCCCTTAGTGAAGCCATGCTGGCTGTCACCAAGCACCTTGTTGTTTTTTATGTGCCTCAGCAT
>JANRGW010022611.1:0-10855 GCA_024733675.1 Psilopsiagon aymara
CACAAGTGAAAAACACAGTGCTGCACCAGCTACCAAGAAGGGGAAAAATGACTGCTACTGCTGAACCCATGACACATTAAAAGGAATAATGTCTAAGAAAGCAAATGTAGATTGGAGGCAAAGAAAGCTACTCTACAGTTTTCCTTTATTCCTTTTTTCTTTAAGCCTTTCTGCTCTGTTCTGAAGCAGAAGATGTAGTACTCAGAATCAAAAAAAAAAAAAAAAAAGAATAAAAATAGTTCAATGGAGCCAATTTTAAAAAGGTGAGCTGAGAGTCCTCTGCTTCCTGATTTCTTTAACTACCCATTTCACATTTTATTTTTACACATGATATGCATTATTTGGGGATTTTTGTCCTCTGTTGATGAGTACATTGACTATAGGAAGGTAAGAGAAATGTCTTCAGTAAAAGTAGAAAACTAAATACTGGTTGTTTTCACAGTTCAATTTCAGTCACATTTTATCTGGAAGTTTATGTTAAATAATGCCTGTCTTGGAACATGCCTTATGCAGTGTATCTGAATTATCTTACTTGGTGCATTCTCCCCTAATTAGTATCCTTTCTATGTGTGCAATATTAACATTGGCAAATGTCTAACAGTCTAACAACGGACCTGTTAAGCCATGGATTAAGCATGTTCTGCTATTAGAGAAATACTGGGACAAAAGAAACTTGTGGCATATGCTAGATATTAAAAATTAATCTTATGCTTGGGGGACACAAATTTTGAGAATCAGCTAAACTTTGTATGAATCGAAGCATGGTTTTATGACCAGGCAACAATTTAAGGTGATTCTTATTTTAACAGAGTTAAGGCATTGTTCACACTTATTAACTGTAATCCGACTATCACAGTATAAAGGTCACTTTATTTAGAACAGCATGTTCTTAACTTTTAAGCACAAAGCTGAATTGTTGCTGAATTAACGTCTCATTCAATCTAAAAATTCTGAATTTTCAAAAACTCATTGTGTTTGAAATGCACAGACCAACTTAATACCACAATTGTTAAATAGAAATCTAACAAAGGGATGGGAAAGTGCTTATGTGTGAACTATCTGAACTTTGATGTAGAAGCATTTCTTCAGTCAGGACAGTGACAGGAATAGAATAGTAAACCTACTTTCATGGGTTTGCTTGAATGATATGGATGAGTTGGTGCCCACTCTAGGAAGGCCAACTTCCCCTGTTCCTACCAAAAAAAAACACCAAAAAAACCCTAAAGAATTGTAAAGTGTAGCTTGCAGGACTGCATAACTAGGAAATAAAAGGAAATTTAGAAAGTTTTACTTATTGGGTTTACGGGAAGTATTTGATCTTTAGTTTTGCTAGCTACACTTTGCTGCATTTTTTAATAAGTCGCTTATGAGAAAATCAAAAATGTCTGAAAATGAAGTGTTGATAAGGGAGCTAATTATGTGCAGCAAAGTCTCTTGAGAGTTATATGCTCAGAAATTAAATCTGAAAGGATGTGCTTTGAATTTGGAAGATATGTAAAGGTGAAACGTAAAGGAGGAACTCTGCAAGTACAATGATGCAAGAAGATCTATTCAAAAGGCCACTGAAAGAAAAAGTGGGGAACTAAGCACTGTGTCTGTTCTGTGAGGGTAATAAGGAACATTCTTGAATACAAAACTAAGGCTTTGCCAGAGCGAAATGGCTGGACCCTGCAGGCGGAGCTGTCACACTATGTAGCAAAAAGAGCATCCCTGTGGAACTGGTGTGTAAAACTATGGGAAAATGTAAAGTTAACTTTTTCAACGGTAACTTTATTGAGATAAGATTTGATATGGAGAATACCTAAAAAGAACTTTAAAACTAATCTTATCCTCAAAGGAAGTAAGTATATATGTGTGCTACTTCAGTACTATTCACATTCTTGCTGGTGCTCTTAAATATTAAACTCCAAAGCAGAACACAGGTGCAGAGGATGTTTTACATTCCAGTGTAAAATCAGTCACTATGGAAACTACTCGAGCAATGTTAGAAGGTCCTAGTTGCAATTATGTTAATACCAATTCAGAGGGGACAATACATCTTCAGTCTCTTAGTATTAAATACAGTTGCAATCTGTGTGCCTGCAAGAGAGGGGTTGGATGTGTTGAGTCATATGAATTGCATCATAGCAGATGGAAACTTTATTTTTTTTGGAGGGGGAAGGTGTATTTTCATGCTCTTAGACTTTATACATAATCCAAAAAGTCAGAAATCTCTAGTAAAGTCACTGTGGTGCATTAAGTATGTCTGAAACAGAGAAGAATTGCAAATGTAATGTGAAAGCTTTAGACAAAAATCTGCTTGTGACACAAGAAGCCAATACAATTTCAGTTAATTGCATTAATTTAGCTGGGTCATGTTCTGGGTGTTAAATTTGGGACATTTCAGGTCTTCTATCAGGATATTTGGTTTCAAATTTTGCTCATTTATGCACTTTTTTAAATATATTATCAATTTCATTTTTTTTCAGTCTGAGAGTTGAAGTCTATATTTTTGTCCCTTGATACAGCAAATAAAAGTCTCTCCTTTATGGTTGCTTTATTACCTGTTTTATTATTAATATGCATTACAGAGCACGAAAGAAAGAAGTGTGTGAAATCAGATTAATTATTAAAATATTCTGACAATGAGATTTTGCTTTTTGAAAAATTTGTTCTGCAAAAACCAGTTGACTCTGCTTAAAAAAAAAATACAGTAAAAAAAAAAATGATCTAACATTCATGAATGCTACGCTCAGAAAAAAACCCACTTTTAACACGGAAGAAAATGTGATCGTTATGAAGGCAGTTGTATCTAGAATATCACAAAAGAGCCTCCAAGCTCTTTATTATTTCCTTTCCATCCTTTCCCCAAATCTCTTCTGTTTCTAGCTACCATGACTAGTAATGACTAAGAACCCTGTTGCTGAAACAATTTTAGAGATCTTTGGAAATACTGAAGAGTACTTATATGACTGTCTGTTGTGTATAGTTAAATTTCCCATCATAATTTTATTACTTTAAACTTTCAATTCTATCTGGAGAGTAAACAAAACTTACTATCATAGAATCATAGAATAGTTATGTTGGAAAGGACTTTAAGAACATCTAGTTCCAGCCCCCCTGCCATGGGCAAGGAAACCTCCCACTAAACCATGTCACCCAAGGCTCTGTCCAACCCGGCCTTGAACACCACTAGCAATGGAGCATTCACAGCTTCCCTTGGAAACCCATTCCAGTGCCTCATCACCCTAACAGTAATGAATTTCTTCCTTATATACATTCTATATCCAATATATATATCCAATATATCTACTGTTCTTCAGGTTACAAAGCCTAGTAAATTTTTCAGGATTAATGCAATAGAACAGAGCATTATGTAATGCTATTCAAAAATAATGTGGTAGAAAAAGTTTGATAAGAGTTTAAAGTGATGCCTGTAGCTGTTCTCTGCCTGGTGGAATGGAAGACCTATACTAAAAATAGATTATTTGGTCTGTGATGAATGAAGTATACATTAAAAACTAGGGCATCCAAAAGTCATAGCTTGTAAAATTAGAAATACAAAGCCAAAATTTTCATCGGACTAGGAGCAAGCAGCAGGGTTCGCAGTCTCCTATTGCAGTGTATATTTCACTTTTGGAAAAGCAAGCAGAATAAAATAGTTTATTAAACAGGAAGGCATTTATCAAATACTCTTCAGTAGTACAGAAATGTATTCAAGAACAGTTGGATCCATCATCATAGCCATTCTGTAATTATTCCTGACTGAATTCTGTGCTTTTGAGAAATAATTTTCTTTGCCATATGATTAACTTGTGGCCCAAAAAAGAACTTAAAAATGAGAGAAACAGAAGTCTTTCTGCCTCAAGAATATTATGTAATGTTCTAGGTGAATTTGGCTTTGGTACTGGAAAGCACACCTAAAGTGCCTAGTGGTACATAGTGCCATCACAAGAAACTAAAGATAAAGTGGATGACTTTAGTATCTATTTAACAAATGTTTAAAAAATGACTTAATATGCCATGGATAGTGGTTTTCCTGTAATGCACCTAAACCTGACTTTTAAAATGAACAAGTGCTTCCTCTTTATTTCAGTCACTAGATCACACTAAGCACATTATCATACTGTTTGTTTTCTAAGTGTTTAACTTGTTTTCTAAGTGCCTAACTAGACTGATATTTAACTGTTTTATACTTAAGTTGTTTACTTGCTAAACCTCTCTCAGCTCCACCATCTGGTGGAATTTTTCTCCTTAGATCTTAAAATAGCTTTCAGAGAGATGCGCTGCTAGCCCTAACAGACCTCCGTCAAAATGGATAAACAATGCTGAACCTAAGAAGAGAGTAGCTTATAGATCTTTTCAAATGTTTCATTGAAAATAGAAAGGAATGGAGCTAAATGAACTGGAACAGCACTCTTCTGTAGCTTAATGACTTTGTCTTGCTGGCTTGTTCCTTGATGTATTGAAATGCTCAGTTATTTATATTAGAACCTATATGGAGTGTAAGTTACTATCCTTTGAGTGATAGCTAAACTTTATTCTAGTACTTGCTTGTGAAGCGAAGAATTTTAATTCATTGTCTACCTCTTACAGTCACACAGTCTATACTTTATAATTCCATTCTCTATGTCTCTGTTTGCATTCTTTAAGTGTTGAGTAGGTACAAGTGCATCAGAACTTGTTGCTAAATATGGTCTTTCTTAGACGCACATAGGCATATATATATATCTGTAGTACGGTTACAAAGTAATTGGCATATTAGATCCCTGTGGGATAAAGTCCAGTCTTCCTTTCCTTTGGCAGTCTTTGGGGACTGACTTTTTAAGGAAACAAGACTTAATTTGTCTCTTTCAGGTAGGTTCCTTCACTAGGAACTGCTGAAAATTTCTTTTATCATTCACTAAGCTTTCTTTTTGTGTGACTTCTCTGGTTCTATGTCTCCATCATGTCTCTAAATGTTCTAACTTGAAATTTTTCATTCTCCAAAAGATTTCCTAAGATACAGAGGGGAAATAAAAGGATTGCCTACTTACTTTTTAAATAACTGTCTTGTTCATGTACAGTAGAGACAAAGGGGATAATTTGTATTTGTCAAGTGTGAGGACTAAACCATTGTCAGCTCTTGCACAATATTCTTGTGAAACTTGTGCAGTGAATGGACAGAACTACCGAGTTCTGACATCATTATTACAAATGTTTGTGAAAGACAGCTTCTCTACACAAACTTTCATATCACTTACAAAAGCACTCATAGCACTACCATTTGCATTAAAAAGTTTTCCTTACTTTGAAATATCAGCAAAATCATCAACAAAATGATGTCAGTTTGACAAAAGTCAAAATAATGCTGTGGTGTCTGCCCAAATACTTTAGGGCCTTCAGATTCTAATTTTACTACATTTGATATCAGATAGAAACATTACATAAAATTTCATCGAGTAATGCTATGAAAGGTATGGCAATTGCTCTGAAGAAAAAGTACTTTTAAAGATAAATCAGTTTAATTTTCAGCTTAAGTTGTATTGTTGTTTGCTTTTATTGAGTTCTGGAACCCATTATTTGAACGATATATTGCAGCACTTTACCTCTGAAATCTAGATCAGAACTGACATATTCGATTAAAGCAAATAACAAATATTTTCTGAATTCAGATCTGAGGTTATCTTCATTCAGCCCACGTTCTATCAGATGCACAGCAACAATGTTTTTTTATGTCCCTTCTAGAATTAATGGATGATGAGACAACTGTAAAACATTCTTTTAGCTTTTGAACGTTGAAGGAAATGAAACATCAAGACTGCAGACAAGACCTGTAAAGTGTGAGAGCTCATATGGCCCAGACAAGCCTATCTTTTTGTTCTGTTTTTTCCTATCCAGGGTGCAGTTTGCACTTCCTCCTGGTTGCAGCCATTACTTGTACTGTTTTGCTGTGAGGACTAACTTATGGAAAGTCAGTGGACAGGAAGGTAGTAGAGAGAGTGCTATATTCTTCAGCACTGATTAAATGAAAGCGTAATAGACCCCAAATCACCTGAGGTGAGACCCTTTATCGGATTCATAGAGCATCACAAAGAGGAGAAGCACCAAATAAAGGAATATAGAAATCTTACGTCTCATGTGACCCCGCCTTTTTGTCTGTTTCTTATTCCTTAAAGAGAGCTTGGCCAGCACTACAGGACCAGAGCGTGAGCTCATGGGACCATCTCTTAAAACTTTGTCCTGCCACTGGAGCTAGATGAATTACGAAGCATTGTAACCTGCTGGCAGTCTGGAGGCTCATGGGTGTTAAAGACTTAACCTGTCTTCTCTTCATAGAAGTCAGAAAGGCAGTCAGAGCAGATCTAGATCCTACCTACTCAAATACCAAGTTTTTAAGAGTTCTGTCAGCTTATATTAAGATCATTTTTGTCTCCTATGCCCTGTTAATACTGGATAGGAGCAGAGCATGATATGCACCCCAGAATCCTGTATTGCAACCTTTCAGTATAACTTTTATTTTCCAAGTATGCATACATTTTGGTTGCAATACCCAAGTTTTGAAACATACAAATAAACTTATTCTTGCTCTGTGCTGCTGGATTAGATAGTGAACTACAGCTGTTGCATGGTAGAAAAAAAAATAGTACAGTTAGTCCCACCAGTACCAGCTGCCAATGCCTCTCCTGCAGTGCAAATCAGGCATGCTAAGTGGGTGTACTTACATGTAGTAAGAGATTTCTCACTACATGCATAAACCTATGGCAGTGCATTCCTATTAAAACTGCTGGCAAGTAGCACGTAGCATGAATGACAGATAAATTGGTAGTGTTTTGCAAGCCTATTGTGTGCTATTTTCTGAAAACTGGCTGTAAAGCAGGAACACTGTTTTGGAATTCTCTGATACAGACCCTATATATCTGTAGGGGTTTGTTCTGTGCAGAAAGCAGAGAGGCAGGGAGGGAGCCTCTGGAACACCAGTGCTGGGTCATCATCTGCTCATCTGAGTGAGGAAATAAAAGGCAGGGTGCTTTAAAGTGAAAAAAAACAGCTTTTGACAATCTACTGCTGGGGAACACCAAAAATCTGTCATTCATATGACTCCTATAAACTGACCCAAAAAGACAGTTAAATGCTCAAACGAGCCTTGAGTGTTATATTTCTGGTCTTCAGACACATTTGTGCCTTTGCAACACATTCTTGAAGTAAAAAACAAATAGATGGAAGCAGTGTTTACCTTTCTTGAAAGTAGATTATGACCTTGTATTAAAGGTCCTTCTGTTACAAAATATTGTCCCATTGCTTTGCAGCATTACAGATTGCCTATAATTTTTACAAAATTTTTGAATTAATCCTTGTCCTCTTTGCAATCAGAAATGTCAATGATTTTGAATATTTGTTTTGTTTTTTGTTGATTGTTTCCCTGCAATAGTGAATACCAAATTAGGTGCTGCTATCTTTTAATTTTGTTCTGTTTTGAAGTATCCTATTTTAAGGTGTAAACTTTTGGAAACAAGTGCTTTTTTTTAGGATTTTAAACGCACTGGCAAAAAACAGGTGAGATTAGAGTGCATTTATTGGCACAGACATTAAAAGACTATGGTACTGTGAACAAAGTACCTGCATTAATTGTCATTCCATTTGCCTTTATTTCATATTATTGAACAACATATGACGGGTTAGGAAGACACTTTATTAATGCATTTGACTGAAAGTCAACAATTTTTTGACAGTACAAAAGAGAACATGGACATAAACTTAAAATAGAGTGTGATAGAATTCAGTTTCCTTATGCCATGTGATTAGTTTTACTTGTTCCTGTCTACTTTATACTTGCTTCTTCTCCTTGTCATTCACATATGGCAAATGAAAACTGCGCAATTTGGAATACTATTAACCAATTCTATTTAATTTTATTTTTCTTCTCCAAATTTTTATTTTTCAAATAGAAAGCTGTCTTCCCCTGTGCTGCATTACAATTTGCAGCAGAATAATTCCCGGGTGCAAGAATGAGAAGGCAGCTAATACCTTTGCTATTCTTAAACAGCCATGAGTAGAAGAAAATTTATCTTCAAAATAATTCTATGTATTTCTTTTCCTGCCTCTTTAACAGTTCACTGCTTCACACCTAGCCAGTGTCTCTGCAGAAAGCTTTTGAAAGCATTTCAAATTGTGAAGTGCTTTCAGCAATAATGAAACCTTGGAATGTCCTGCACTGTAGCTTTGTCAGATTGGAAACTGAAAATGCCATCATGCTGTTACAGCATTTCATTATATCTGAATTGTTAAGGCTTTTGAATGAAAGTCCGAGTGCTGCCTATAAAGGTATCTGTCTAGTGAGAGATAGCAGCTCTTGCTGTCATTGTCTGATTCTGCTGCTTTTAACTTCCTTGTGTTAGCTGCAGATCATAAGCTTATGGCGAACAAAAAGAAAAATAATATCATGAGATGCATTTCAGGTGTCCCTGCTGAAGCATAACAAAACTATACAAGATACTCACATTATTCTTTTTTCTCCCATGACTGAGTGCTCATGACTTCAAAGGTCAAACGTTTTGTAATACTGAAAGGTAAAAGTCCTGTTTTCATTTGCAAGACTTTGGCCTGTTTAGTAATCTTTAATATAAGTTAATGAATTCAAACCATTGTTGAGGCAACTTAAGTTTTTATTGTAACAAAATGCTGATACTTACTCAACTGTTTGGTGTAAAGAGACACATTTTTGCCTTTAGGACTCTGTATGTCTGACTCTGCTGATGATTGGGATTTCAAACCTCCAATAAGTTTATTTTCAGTAAATAACTTGAGATTCCTGGCGGATACTGATTCCTAAGTTATCTTTCATATTTTATATTTCATCTTTCCTATTTTATGTTTTACCTTTCATTTACTTATTATGCTTTTTTATACATGCAAAATAAAATGAGCAAAGATTCAATTTATATTTTTCTATTTTTCTATATCTTTGTCAAAACTGAGATCCACAAGTGCATCCTGAAAGAGTTTGTGAAACTTGTATGCCTTCCTAATGGAGATGGTATAGAATTGCGCCTGAAATGATTGAGCAACTTTGAAAACTCCCTCAGGGAGAGTATATTGCAGTCACCTAATTCTGAAGTAATCATAGAATCATAGAATAGTTAGGGTTGGAAAGAACCTTAAGATCATCTAGTTCCAACGCCCCTACCATGGGCAGGAGCACCTCACACTATACCATATCACCCAAGGCTATGTCCAAACCGGCCTTGAACACCGCCAGCAGTGGAGTATTCACAGTTTCCCTGGGCAACCCGTTCCAGTGCCTCACCACCCTCACAGTAAAGAATTTCTTCCTCATATCCAATCTAAACTTCCCCTGTTTAAGTTTGAACCTGTTACTCCTTGTCCTCTCACATGTGTACACAGAAGGATATAAGGTGCTATTTACTACTATTGATTTGACCTCTTTGAACAGAAACATGTCAGGGCATGTTGTATAAACAAAATAAATACTACCACCACACTGATTCAGGCTAACAATGAGAGTAAATGAGACATGAATGGAGTGATAGTTCCCTTGCTATTATCTCCCAGGTTCCAGCAACAAGTGAATCAGGTGCTTCACGAATTAGATGTCATTTCTTTTCAATAGGCTGAGATTTTTCTTCTTTTCACCTTAATTTTCTTGTTTTCTGAATTCAAGTACATTTTTGTAATCATCTACATCTGTGGTACTGCCTAATTACATGTTGAGTGAATAAGTACATCTTTTATATTCAACTTGTCTGCTGTTTGTCTCTGCCCTCCTTTTCTCACACTATAAGAGACAATGAGTAAACATTCCCTCTTCAGGCTATTTTCCTTTCCCTGATGATTTTAGGATCAATTATTGCATTTTCTTTGTCATCTTCTTACTCGGAAAGAGCCCTAGTCCCTTCAGTCGCTGCTCAGAGAAAGACTTTATGGACCATTTTTGGCCCTTGTTGCCCTTTTCTACACTTATTCTTTTTTCTTTTTTTTTTAACTTCTGCAGCTCTTGAGGATGCGAAGTTCTAAAGAGTGTTGTTGAAATATTTTGGTTTGGTGTTTTACCAGTAATTCTTAACATCTGACACTTTTGTTTGAGTGATTTTCACCGTAAGGTAGAAATGTGATAGCTTAAAATTTGCAGGTTAGATGATCATAAGTATTATTTATGAATGTGCGCACTTTATTTGATGTGTGTTAGTCACACTTTTGGGATGTTATTGAGAATTTATATTTTGTTCGGTAGGAAGGAACATGAGGAGTTTACAAGAAGCACATGAAGGAGCTTTTGAATTAGCCCGAACAATACATATGAATATCTAGGCAGCATTCTAATGCTTCCTCTCTGTGATGTATCAGTTTGCTAAATGCTTATGGTTGGTCAGTGCCCAGTTTTTGCTATTTAGTTTTCCAGGAAGGAATAGCACAAAGGTAGACGAAAATGTATATTCATACTAGTAAATGTTTCAGACTAGAATTTTAGGCACTAGACAATGTTTCTGATGCTAATCATGAAGGCTTAGGTGATGGTCAGAGATAACTGTTTTTACAGAAGCTTGACTACAACCCTATTTGTGAAAATTGTTGCTAAATACCCCAATTTTTTATGGATTTGGTGAAGTTTGGGGATATTCATATCAACTAACCTTTTCTTAAAGTTGTGGAATTGGGTTGGTTTACTGTTTCTTTTGGCTTTGGGTTTTTTTGGTGGTGTTTTGGTGTGTGGTTTTTTTTTTTGTGTAGGTGTTGTTAGTTTTTTTGGGGGTGATATTTTTTTTTTTTTGGGGGGGGGGGTTGGGGGGTTTGTTATGGTTTGGTTTGTTTTTTTTTTTACATTTTTTGGTTGTGGCTTCATTTGGTTTTTCTCATATTCCATTTTTTTTCCCCTCTT
>JANRGW010022613.1:0-15952 GCA_024733675.1 Psilopsiagon aymara
CTTTGGTCAGTTTGGGTCAGGTGTCCTGTCTCTGCTTCCTCCCGGCTTCCCCTCCTCCCTGTCAGAGCATGAGGCTCCAAAAGTCCTTGGCCAGACCAAACATCACTACGCCATAACTATAAACATTGGTGTTATCAGTGCTGTTCCCAGGCCAAAAGTCAAAACCACAGCACTGCACCAACTACTGAGAAGGGGAAAAATGACTGCTACTGCTGAACCCATGACAAAGGGCACACGATAGATCAATTAAAAAAAAAAATAAATCTGTGCATATGTACATGTACACAAACCCACAGAGTTTCCTTAAGAGTCTATGACTTGGCTCATCTTATCTAAATAATACAAGAAACATGTGAACCTAGGTAAGGTTAATAAAGCCATAAAGCCTCCATGCAGTTCTACTACCTTGATTTCCTCCTCATTCTGGATGTAGTCCTTGGGCTTCATTCACAGCCATTTAGGAAAAGAGAAAATATTTTCTCTGCAACACTGAAATGTCTTTTAAACTTAAAGTTTCATTTGGCTCACTTTAGAACAGTTGATCTTGTCGATAAAGAGGGTTTGCCTATTACAAAGACACATCTTTTTGTTCCCTTCTCTTCAAACCCTTTCTTGCTGCCATCTCAGTGAGTGTCTTCTGTGTGTGTGTTCCAATACCTGATTCCTTTGTTTTGCCGCTGGCTCTTCTTTCCTTTCCACTTCACCTGCAGACTAGCTGGAGTAAAGTGCTTCTCCTTGCTTCTGCTGACCCCCTTGGCATTGTCTGCTTAGAGTAGAGACATGAAGATCTCTATTATAACTAGTCTGCGAAAGACATACTTATGGCCTTGTGAGTGAATACACAGTGGCATTCAATGATACAATAGTTTTCATAGGAACAATTTCATCATATTGAACACAACTGTGAATTTACACTTGCAATCTTTGACCCATTTTTCATCTCCTCTTTCTCTTATTCCCCTCCCATCAATATACTTGGCTGACGCTCAGCAGAAAAGACAGTGCAGTAATCTAATTCTTTCTACTCCTTCCCAGCTTTCACGAGATACCTTTGCATAGTTGTGCAGCCTGAGACCCCCTCATCACCCGAATCAGTACTCCTTATTCACCATCAGTCTGGGCAAAAATGTGTTTACCATCTGGCAAATTATCTTCCTAGCCTACCACACCCACATAGAAAAACGGGAAGGGGGCTCAAAAGGTCATGGGGTCCAGCATTTGCCCCAGGGCAGGATCAGCCACATCTACAACATTCCCAACAGATGTTTACCTGACTTGTTCTTAAAACCTTCAAATGGAGAGATTTTGCAAGCTCCTCATGCAGTGCTCAATTCTCCTTGCAAATTCTTAATGATCCTCAGTGTCCTGAGCTCTTCAGTTACAACCTCTCACATTCCCCCATTAAATTCAACCTGCTTATCTGCTCCTTCAAAGGCTCTGCACAGCTCTGGCTCCATCTGTCCCTGGTTCTTTATAAGAGTGTCTTCACAGGGTGTCTGGGTGACTTTGCGCTCTTACTGATTAGCTATTTAAGCCCCATATCTCTCCTCACTTACATTCTGCACCCACCTATCTCCCTATCTCCATCTGTCTGGCTCCCTTTGCCCCAAAATCACTTCATCAGGCTTTCATTTTCACTTTCAAGAACTTTCCCCTTAAACTCCTTCTTTTGTGAATAAGCAAACTCTAGTTCACTTAAAAATGTGCTTTTTAAAGGCGCGTCCCCCTTCCTCAGCCCAGAAGTTACCATTCAGTCTGCCACCTTGTGCACCCAGCCAAGTGCAGGGTTTTGTTTGCCTTCATTAGGCTGTAAACTCATTTTGGGTGGCACTGTTTTCTGCCCTTTGTTCTCACTGTGTTGAATGTGCTGACAGAGCTGAACTCCTGATTATTAATAGGGCAAACAAAGCTTTAAAAGGGATGGATCAAAGGAAGGAGAAAGGGAAGGCAGAGGGAATACAAGGTTTTGTTTAAAGCAGAAAGGAAGCTTCAGGATAAATGTATCCTGTTGGGATGTGTTGAACACCTGTTAGGAGGAGGTTGTGGATAAGACTGTTAAACAAGCTGAACGAAGGCTGTCTTTGCATCTCTCTAAAATGCTCAGAAAAAAATCTATTCAGTCTAACAGGTCAACACTTTGCATAAACTAATCCGAATCGATGGAAACAGCAAGTAAATGAGTGTAACTTGGAAAGCAAGAGGCAAACAAGAAGCAGGAAAAATGCCACTGACCTACCACAGGGTTTACCTTACTCTGGACATTCAAGTTCACTTGTGTATGTCCACTTTGCTATACTCTTGAGTTATAACCCACTTAGTGATGGCCATGCTGTCACAGTACTAAGGCTTCTGAAAAGATTAAGCAGACCATGGTATCTGTGTTCCTCTATGTGGAACTGCCAAGCAAACACAGGCAGTTCTGACCCTACAGGAGGAAACCTCACTCCATCACTCTGCTTTCAGCAGACCCAAGGTGGTATGAAATGGGAGAGACCAGAGCTGATGCAAGGCTGTGGATGAAAAGACAGTGTGGGACATGGTATAGAGCTTTCTGATGGTGTTCAGAGGGTAATCAATACACCAGTGAGTGGCTCACACAGACCACCTGAGGACCTCTGACTGCAGCCATGAGGGTTTCAGAGTTCTTTATGCACCAAGTACTGGTGGCAGAGAAGGAGCACAAGGACAAAATGGCTCAAAAAGGACGTCCACATGGATCTGGGAGGGCCAGGACCTCCAAGGAAGTATGCAAGGAGTTTGCTTCCCTTCTTCAGTGCTAAACCTTTTCAGATTCAAGACCCTCAGGAAGTCCTGAGGCAGATTTTCATTGTCCACTGTCAGCAATTTACACCACACTGCTGCAAATCTGTTGCTGACTGGACTATAATTGGCAAACTGGATATCAGTGCCGTGGTGATAGAAAGACATGAAGCCTATTTTTGCTGCTTTCCCCACCAAAACCATAGCTACCACTGAAGAAATAAAACACCCAGATTGTGGTGGGAACATCACTGGCAGAAGTATGCTCATTGTTTGCCTCTATGTGAATCCAGTCTTTGGACAACCACCAACACTTATGGGGGATGTGCCAACTGTTTACAGAAAACAGGGTTCTCTAAGGTCTGGTAGAGTTAACCTGTCTGGTTATGAAGAACAGCATTATCTCAAAGTAACACGAATATTAATAGAATTGCCTGACTTCCTGCCATTCAAGTGACCCAGTGACCATATATTGTGTTGGGTCCTGAAGGTGGACCTGGATGAAAGAGCAGTTGGGGAGAAGTGGCTGCACTCACCTGGTGGTCAGGGAGCGTGCACCCAGCTGACTGTGGGTCAGATGTGCTGCCCACACTCTTCCACCATGGTGTCTCTAATGTTGTATTATTAGGGTGGGCAATTCACGGCAGGACACATGGATTAAGAAGGGATGGGGGACTTCCACCAGGAATAGGGGGATTTAGGCTCACAGGCCTGATACAGGCAATCAGAGAGTGTACCTGTCATCACAGAAGCTATGTCAGGAAAGCCAGGGGGTTGCTTTGTAAGGGAAAAAGCAATTTGGGGAAGTGCTATAGCACGTATATCAATCTGTCTATTTGCTATTATTATTATGAGTATTTATTCAAAGTTTTAGTTTAAACTTCCTGACTCTTAATTTTCGTGAAGAATAGCTGAATCAGTAGATGGGGTAACCAGTGGGTTGTACAAAACCAAACATACCTGCTGTTGTGATACAAGGAATGCGAATGTTAATAGAAACAAAATGTTCAGTGGGCAATGGCAAGCAGCACACAATGCCAGGGGGATGGTGCCAGTGGCTGCTAAATCCCTCAGACCCCAGCACCTGTGAGGGCACAAAACAGAGGTGAGCAGGGGCTCCATGGCCATGCTCGCTTCCCTCCCAGGAGTTCTCTGACCCACCAGTGCAAGCAAGAGCCTCCAGTCCTCCCTTTGGCTACAGCACATGATAAAAGCAACCCAGAACTGAAGGACTATTTCCCTCCTTGCTCTTAAGGATATTTAGAAGATGTCTTTCCAGTAGGATCTGCCTGTTGGGGTTAACTAAAATAACACTTCAGATACTGATTTTGTTACACTGATGAGAATTGCCATCTCAGTATTTTCTAGGAAAAAGCCCTGATTTTTTTTTTTCTTGAAAAAATTTTGCTTTGAAATTAGCTTCAATTTGAGAGCTAAAAATGTATTAAGGAATGATTTTTTATTTCAGATGATTCATATGACTCCAAATGAGTTGCTTCCAAAAAGTTTTGTTTTGATAGAAAAAAAGACAAATTATGTAAAATAATAACATATACTCCTCTGCTCAGAACTTAAAGCCTGTTAACAAGATTTTACTTGCACTCATACCGCCAAGTGGTGTGTTAGTACAAATGCTGATGCGAAGCCCAGGTTTAATTTATATCACCATTTGGGTAACCAAGCCCATATTCAGAGCACAGATACATCTGAGTAAAAGACTGCTGTGCCTACGTAAGAAGAGTTTAAAGATAGTCTGGCTCCTGGGCTAACTGAAGAGATGATGTGATCCCAAAAGGCTGGAGAGGGGGAAGTGCACAGCAGAGAAGAATTAGAAAAGAGAGAGAGGGAGGGAGAGGGAGGATGTGTGCATTAGGGAAATTGCCAATAGGGTGGTTGGAAGAAGATTAATTACAGCAGTAGCAGCATAGCAAAGACAAAAGAACTGCCTGTGCTTGATGGCCTTCTAAGGTGGATTTGTGAAAAAAGGATGAGATCGAGTATCCAGTTCTCCTTTAAAGCACAGTGGTGGCAATCTGTGCTCCTCAGCTGATATCAGTGCTATTATTCCAGCTTTACACCACTTTCAGTGAGAGGAATTTACCTCTGGTTCTCTGACTCATGCCTATATGTCACACTCTTTCAGACAGATAGCCAGCTGGATCTGGGGTTCATCTTTGGGAAATGGTGCAATTCTCCCAGGTGGTAACAGCTGAGGATCAACTTCTGAAAAGGACAAGATTGTTGTAGTGACATTTGGCTCTGTATTTCATTTCTTCTTATTGAAAGATGGGTGTCTCCCTGCTTATTGTGAATTATCTTTGTGGCTTTGTTCATACCTGCTAAACACTCCCCTGTAGTTTCCCAAGCCTGTGTTTCTGGAGAACATCGGTGGAAATGTTGAGGGCCTGGCATAATCATGAGAACAGCAAGTATGCCTATCAGTGAGCCACATGCCAAGCTGGTTTCATGAAGTTAAATGAAAAGGGATCTCAGAGTTCAGAGCATGCTGCTCTTCTAATTAATGGTATCTGTGATGTTGTGCTGTGCCTTCAAATTACATGTATGCCTACAGCTCACCAGAGCATCCAGCCTTCCTTCTCACAGCTGATGATTCTTTTGCACATGTATTTGAAGCTTGAGGAATTTCATTTCCTGATGATAATTTTCTTTATCTCTGCTGTCAGTGAGGGAGTGCCTCTTTGTCCAGGGCAGAACCTGGTAAGAGAGGAAGAAGGGCTGTGGTGGCTGCTTACACTGCCTGTGCATGTTACAGAAGTCACAAGGGACACCCTACCTTGTACTGCAGTAGCCTGTGAAACTGGCTTCCAGCAAGGTCCACTGCTCCCACCTGGGGACGCACTGGGAGGGAGGCAGGGAGGAAAGGGACCACAAAGGTGGTTATTTTTGCTTGGTGGTGATGCTGGCTCTTCGTTTCTGCACTCTGAAGGAGTTTAGGATTGTTGTGCCATTGGTTGGAGTCAATTGCTATGCGTAGAGCACCCACCACATCTCCACATTTACAGCTTGAAAGATCTGAAGGGAACAGGATATTCAAGCGCAACGACATGTTCCTGAATGCCACCCCACCTTCAGTGACCAAGCCTTCAGGTTTCATCTTCAAAAAAGTGTATACTATATTTTCAGATCGCTCACTTCTCCCTACAGCTTGCAATTTCTGTAAGTTTCATGTGTCTGTGCATGTCTGAATTTTACCTGCAAGTGCATAACTTTGCTTGAAGTCCATCAGCAGCCAAACTCTGCTCTCAGTCAGCCTCAGGCACATCCATGGGCATCTGCAGGAGGTCGGAATGAAGATCCAGTTCTGCCAGAAGGGGCTGATGAAAAGTCAGAGACTGAAAGATGAGGTCTTTTCTCTTTCATTCCTTAGGACACAAAGAGTTATTTATTTTAAAGACTGACTTAACATTATTGTAATTAGCTTCACAATGGGTGCCTGGATGTTCCAGCCTGGACCAGGGACCTCTTGTTCTAGGCACTAATCTTGCCACTGTGATCTTTGGTTCATTGAATACCTGGGTGCATCTGTCTGATCCCCCCCCTTTTTTTTTTGTATAAGATGAATTTACATTTCAGAGTCCATTCACATGTGCTAACCTAGTTATGAACCAGTTTCACTCTTCCTGACTTCCTGCCTACAGGCATTTTTTGTAAATTGCTATCATATTATAACTGGAAATCCTTTTTACTATCTTGAAACAGGAAATAAACATCCTGTTGTGAGAAGAGAATTAGAATTATGCATGATGCATCTTTTGTAATTTACTCAATCTTGATAAAATATATTATGTAGGAGAGACTTCTACAGCGTGAAAACAAAGATTACCATCCCATAAATCAACCTTGAGGAGAGAGTATGCTGAATCCCTGTTGAATAGCACTTAGATCATTTTTGGTCAGCTGAAGCACTGGTAATCTTTTGCCTTTGGGACTGATGAGGAATTAGTGAGATTAGAAAATATTTAGAAAGTCAACATATTTGGGTCTGCAATTTGTTGATTTTCAGATGAATGCTCAAATAATTTTTACTTTCTCTCACCTAATGCTTTATATTTGGAAGCTGTTTCCTTAAATATCAAAAGTGTCTGCCTGCAGAACATGCCTAGGGTTGACTTTGTGAGCTGGAGTTTGCCTTTTCAGCAGTGGGCAAGCAAAATCTTTGGTGTCTGAAGTCTTGAGGTATTTTTTCTGCTTGTCATCCTTGTATTTTTCAATAAATACAAATGAAGTTCCTCTTCTTAGTCTTCCTGAGACTAAATTTCTTTTTCTCTGTTGGAATTATTGACTTTTTTTTTTTTTTTTTTCCTCCAAAAGAGTCCTTTCCCTATGCTTTTTATTTTTTTCCCTCACCTTTCTTTTTTAATGGCATATAATAACACAACGTATTGCTGGAGGACTTATGAAGTTGTTCTTAATTTAGGTGTCACAAGGAATTCTAAAGAATTGCTTCTCATTTTACACATCTTACAGATCAAGTCAGTGATGAATTGCATTTAAAAAAGGAAAGAGCCAGCCACATTACTGTAATTTCTGAAAAGTGGCTTGATGATTTGTGGCAGAGGGATGTTAGGATACCTCTGTTACATAACATCAGAGAAATTACACTAATGACAGTGTTTGCATTTCTACTGTCATTACTGGACCAAAATATTAGGGCAAATATTCTTTGTATAGTATTCGTTTTTAAGTGATGATATACAATTATTTATGAAGTTGGAGTTCTTTGCTATACTAATCAAAATATTATGATAGAAATAATTCCAGTTTGGCATAGATTTATAAACACTGTTGAAATGTTTGAGCGCTTGCAACAGCTGTAGGACTGTTTTGGACTCTTTCTTTCTACGCATGTGTCATGTTTTTATGTTTTGGGTTGTTTAATCAAAGTAGCTTTCAGAAGAATGAGAAATAAGTGCAAGACAGTGTGTTTACACAGAGTAATATTTAAATGGGGAGAAGCAGTTATTAGTCTGCCTTTATTCAGATGCTGCTAGTGAAAATGGATTAGAGCTGTTTAAACCTGGGGTTTTTGAGCCTAGACAAGATCCTTCAAGTGAGCACTGAGGTTTTTCTAAAATAGACTCTTCTCTTCCCATTCTAAGAATACAGTTTAAGTATTTTAACCAGGCATGTTTTTTGAGAAGTGGCTGGTGGTTAAAGGATAGGTCTGTGAGTCAGATATATGGGGCTGTAATCCAACGCCTCACTGGAGTCACTAAGCTTTGTCTACCCTGATGGATGCAGGCAATCACATCACTCCTTCACCCACACACCAACCTGGCCACATGCAGGCCAGGACTGGAGCAGCTGCATTACTGTGGTGCTAAACCTGAATAACTTTATCCTTCCTATTAACATGGCTTATTATGTGTTTGTAACCAAAGCTCTGATTACACAAGCCACACACTGAAATATTCATCTCTCCAATACCTGCAAGACACATTCCACATACCTGGTGGAGCAGGAGCCCTGGGAGCGCTTCATGTGAGGAAGGGAGGTAGCAATGAGTTATCTCCCCACTCTGCTACCAAAGGGGATGGGTATAGGCATTTGCCTGGTTCCCAAGGCAACCAAGCATTATTGACTTTATCGTCCTTTGATGATTTGCTTATTGACACAGCTGGGAAGTCAGACTATTAGGAAGTCCCTATGGCCGTAGGGTCCTGCTGCTGATCATGAGTGCAAAACGCACTTGAACTGATCAAGAACCACAGCTGGGCCACTTTGAGATTATTTCCTTGGACTTGCGCCTATAGAGCACCTGGACTGGAGTTGGTTCCTGTCTTTCAGAAGGCAGACAAAGCAGATGTACAGCTGTCAGCACCTGTAGGTCCCGCAGCTCTGAAATCAGGCAAATTACCAAGCTTTTTCTTCCAGGGCTTGCTTTCAAAAGAGGTTTCATACACGTTGGGAAGCTGTGATTCTTTGTCTTTATTTGCTTAATCTGTGCTTTAACGTATTCTTCATTCATTTTCAGAAATGACTGCAACTGCAACATGCTGGTGCCTTTGAAAGTGATTAAAGAAGAAATGCCTCTGCCTTAGAGTTTTCTGACAAGGACCCAGTTCTGCATCTTAATGCAAGTGGGCATGCCCTAACGCCTCTCTAGAACATCAGACTTGTTCTTCCTTGCGTTGTTTGTCATTTTAAACAACAAACTATTGTCAGCAGAAGTTTGTTTTGCTCTTTGTATAAGTGCATAGATGAGCACTCCCTTTAAGTTCAGTGAGGTTAAGGTTTCATTTGTACAGTTGCGAGCTTCCAAGGATTTTCTGCAGCTTAGTGTGCGTAATGCCGCTCTAGAAGTGTAAGTTACTTTTGCTATTTCACTGATTTATTAAACAGTGCTGTCTTGCTTTGGAATTATTCGTTGCAGCTACTTACAGAGTGACCACTTTCATCTCCACTATCAGCTTGATCTGGGACTAACTTTTGCAGTGTGGTGGGTGGGGAGATCAGTCATGCTTTGGAAATCCCTGTCTCTTCATCCATCTGGGTAGGCCAAGGGGGGAAGCTTTCTCTTTTACTCTGAATTTCGCCCATTAAGTGATATTACATTTTCACTTTTGTGCCCTTTATGCAGTTGTGGAAACTTGTTATCTTCAGCTCTCACACACCTTCCTAGTGTGATGTACTCTCATACATTCCACCTAAGGCTTCGTAGCTTTAATGCCGAGAGGGAAATACATCCTCCATCATCACTATAGGTACTAGCAGGAGTTTCCATGGAAGTGTAAAGAAATATCAGTTATTCAGGGAGCTGATTGTGCAAAGAGTCAGTATTATTTCTTGAAAACAGTGCTACATCTCAGTGATGTGAATAAGTGCAGCAATGTTGACTTGAAGGGAGCAGTACAGGTTGATTCCATCTTGGTGTCTGATACATATACACAGTAGGTGAAGGCTATTAAAGTACTTACATAATAATGTTACAAAATCTACACAAAGCCCAGCACAGAATTTGTTAACTTCCCCATGAAAGTCCCTTCTATCTTCCAGCTCACAACTAATTTTAGTGCTCATTCTGTCTCAAATACTGGATTGAGAAAACAAATTTCATTTCTTCTTTTACTGTGAAGTGCTTAAAAAAAGGCATGTCTGCGTAAGCATTGCTGTTCACTATTGCGTGAGATCAAAGATGCTCATCTGCATGGCATGTCCTGCATTGTAGGAAGTTGTCGGAGGTTTGTTGCTTATTTAGAAGAAGAGTCCTGATATTTTGCAAGAGGAGGGTGTGAGTCTCCTTGGTGGAAACAGAAAGAGGATCTGCTGCTGCAGGTCCAAAAGATTATTTCATGCGTCAGCAGTACATGTCTGAAGTTTTAGGAAGAACCCAGTTTCATTTCATTTCTTCCTGTAATGTCAGAAACTCCTTCAACAGCATTCATTAGCTGAAGTTTTGGATAACAGTCTAAATACTGATTGATTCACTTGACAAAATTACTGTTCATTCCAATAATACAAGGAAATGGACTTGTATATGAGACCAAGTTTCAAAGGGCTTCAGATGAAGAAGGGCATAGGCAGGTACCTAATCCTATTTTCTGTTTAATGGACAGAAACGCATATATGTTGGCTTCCAAAGGGTCAATTTCATAAGGGAGAGAACTGCTATGAGTCCCTAAACCAGTGAATAAATATCAAAACAAGAAAATGAGAAAGGGAACATATAGCAATCGCCAGTTCCAGGTAAAAATAGTAGAAAATTCAGTAGGAAAGAAAATGGTATTAAGAGAAATGCATAAACAGAACAAATGGAAATTTTACAAGACTGCAGGTATTAAGCTTATCCTAGATATGGTAGAATTATCAATAATAATGCAGAAAATGCAGAAGTGCTCAATCAATACTTCTGTTCGGTATTTGGAGAAAAGCCAGATGATTTGGGACAGAATGATGACAAAAAGCTTCCCACTCCAGAACTAACTAAAGGAATGTGTTAAACAGCAGATACTAAAGTTCAATACATTAAAATCAGTGGGTCTGGATGATTTGCATTCAAGATTTTAAGATCGATATTCAAAGAGCACTACAGACCATTAATTTTGATTTTTAACAAGCCATGGAGCATTGGGGATGTTCCAGAGGACTACAAGAAAGGTAATGTTGTGCCAATATTTAAAAAAAGGTAAATGCAGTGACCCGAGTAATTATAGGCCTGTCAACTTGCCTTTGATCCTTGGCAAAATAATGGAATGGCTGATAGGGTGCTTGAGGAATGAGGAATTAGAAGAAGGTGATAGAATTAATGACAATCAGGATGGTTCTTGTCAAAATAACTTGATATCATTTAAAATCAGATTTCAAATAGGGAGATTTAATTTTCAGTTTTGATTTAGAAGGCTGAAATAAGTTTAGCCTTCTGTAAGATGTTTGTGTGGCTTGACAGTTTGATTATTCAAACAGGGGCCAGCTCTTGCAACAGTGGTTATAGAGAGAAGTTAGGAGGAGTTTAAGCATCTGAATCTAAAGTGGCAATCCTGGAAGCTTAGCTGTGTGGCTGCCCAGAAATGCCTTAATCTCCTCAGTTTTCAGATGGAGAAGTTTCCAAGGCAACTGAGGTTCTGCTTTTGTGCACTCCCAGAAGACACCTCAATCCTGACAGGGTTGAGTGGTTCAGTATCAGTGTCATAACTATACATTTGTCTGCCTGCTTCCCATACGGAGCTTGGTCCAAGGAGTGTGCTTGTGGCACACTTGAAGGATCAACCTGGGCACAAAACGCAAACACAGGCGCAACCTTACTTTAACATACGACCAAAGGAAAATGTCTTTTATTCTATTAACTTATGGTTAAAGCACTCGCCCCGGTTAAAAAACTCCCTCAAATTTGAATTCTTTCCTCTCTTGAAAATATTTAAAATCCACTTATCTCACTGGAGCTCACCAGTTAGTGATGTATGGTGATGATGGAGAAAGCAGGGACTGCATACACATTAACAGGTGCAACAATCCTGGCCAAAGTTGAGTTACAATCACAATGGCTCTTAACATGAAGTGCAATGCATCTCAAGTATAAATTCTGTAAAGAAAAGTATATGTCAAGAAGAAAAGTGAGGAATATCATATGAGTGCTCTAGTACATCCTACAAGTGCAAATAAGGCTAAACTTATTATCTTTATTATGCATAGTCAACACAAACCCCTACAGAAGCCATTTTGTCCTGTCCCAAGACAGGTGTCCAAGATCTTTGGGATGAATCCCTGTATTCAGGTTCTTCTGTCACTGGACAGCTAGGTTAAATTACATGCACAGTTAAAATTAAGAAAAGAAGTCCTACCATAAATACACACACATAGATCAGAGAGAGCTCTTGAGTTCAGCAAAAGATAAGAGACAGTGATGGAAGCAACATTTCAGTAGTGGGAAAAGGGTCTAGACAAAATCAAGCATGGAAAGAAGCACCAGCTTTTATCAGTGGAGGTTACTGATTAGTTGTTTACCAAAAGCTACATTGGATTCGGGGATTTTTCTTTTCTTACATTCAATATGTACATACATATTTCTCCTAAAATCTATTCTTTTGTCTATCACAGCTGCTGAAACAGGATTTAATTCTGGGAGTTTCCAGGACTTGTCTTGTATAAGAGGTCATGACCAGATGATCACTGTGTTTCACTCTAGTCTTAAAAGATCCAGCAAAAAGCACTGAGGACAAACAAACTGAAAACACAAGCCTATGCAGTGAGAAGCTTTCCCTGCCCAGGAAAGCAGATAATCTAAATAGACAAGACAGTCTGGGGTGAGAAAAAGGATGTGTTATCTCTGTTTCACAGATGGGAAACAGAGGCACAGAGAGATTAAGTGATTTACACAAGGTTTGTGTCAGAGCCAGGAATGAGAGCCAGATCTCCTGAATTCTGTGTCACTACCTTAACAACAAGACCATCTTTTCTCTCTCTTACCATAGCCTTGAGAGGAAAAGGCCTGTACTGTCTTACACATGAAATTGCACCATTGCTTACAGAGTAATCTGATAAAATGCTATACATGTAGCATACATCTGGTGTTTCTCCTTTTCTGTCAGACTGACTCCTCTTTCCTTCCTTCATCTTTCTTTTTATCCTCCTTTTCCTTTGTTTTCACTGTCTCTTGCAAAGGACATTGGTGTCAATTATACTGGAAGAAAGCACCACTGTCTCAGAAAGAGCATATTCAGACCATCAAATCTTTCAATGCACAATGAGAAATGTACCAGCATACCTGGGCACATGTCCTCTAAGACTTGGCTGGCACATAAAAAGAGTAGAAAAATCATAGAAAGGCATTTGAGAATTGTCCATTTTATGATGATCAAACCTGAGTACATTTTTCCAGGGAGTCAGGAATGACCTCAACAGGGTGTGGTAGCTGGGTTTGCTAGGTTCAGTTATGTCTAAATCCTTAAATTGTTCTCTTCCATATCTTCTCATTTTATGCATGGTTCTGGCCTGCCTTTTCTAAGCACTTCTGGGTAAAGATATTCTATTTTTTGATACTGATAGCAGGATCATGAGATGGTATAGTGCCTTGGACAAAATCCGTAAATACACAGACTGTTTCTATGGAGGTTCTAAGAGTACCAGTTCCCCTACTGGTCTATGAAATTCTTGGAATAAGGTCTACTTCCAGTGCCTCAAAATATTGCAAGTTTGCAAGATGCAGAACGAAAACCATAAAATAATGTTCATATGCAGAACAGATGAATGCCTGAGAGTGTCAAAACACTGTGGCTATGGATAGAGGAGGATCAGCTGTGGTTGGCTAAGGGAGGACAGTTTGCCCAGGGGAGGATGTTTTGCCCAGGGTCCTATTTTTTGAGAGGTTAGAGAGGGTCCCGTCTAATTATCTAATGATACACAAGAGGTCATAACCTTCACCTTTGCCCCAGGCCCCTGGGAGCCACTGCTATTGCTCTGCCTTGCACCATGGCCACCTCTGCAGCATGGGGGACAATGGCCAGCCAGCAGTGGTGCTCAGCATTTTATTTTTGGCAAGCAAGCAGAAGCCATGCATGGCATTTGAAATTCGCATCCGGAAGGATATAGATAGTGGGACAGAACCTTACAGATGTGTACGGCAAAGGTGACCCTCCTGGTAAATGTAGCTTTGGGCTCCGCTGTGTCATAAAATGTTCTGGTCAAAACTCAAAGAACCTGAACCTCTTTCCAGCTAGATGCGTGCTGGGAATAGGTTCCCAGAATCAGGTTATCCTCTTATTGAAGGAGGCATAAAGGACAATGCTGTGAGAATTACAAGGCCTTTTTATGGAAAGATCAATGGCATGTCCTCAGCTACAATGCTGTTGTTAGGTAAGGGTAGTTTCACCTCATAAAAGATTATATGACTGACATATTTTTAAGTTCAGAGAGGAGTAACAAAACCCGTGATGGAGAGGTATGGAAACATTTTGAGATGAAGATATGGACAATTGAGTAGTGGAAGGAGGCAACTAAGAGATGTCATTGCAGTATATATAATAATAGATGGCGCTGAGGGGTCACGTGTTCACTCCTGTGTACTCTCTCTTGTAATAGATATCAGAGACACTCGGAAATAAAGGCAACAGGTTCAAATCTGAAAGATCAAATGCTTTTTTAACACAGTGTCTCTGCCATGGCCTCGAGAAAATACTGAGGTAAAGAGCTTAGCAGGATTAACAAATGTTAGACATTGCAATCAATACGGCCTACATCTGCAGTTAAACTATCCAGGGTAAAAGTTAATCTATTAACTCATATTTTAGAGTAATATTATTTTAATAACTCAAATCACTGCTTCGAGGCTTGTGGCAAAGAGTCCTTCCCACTCGCAGTGAAACTTGACTGCTGAGCATGTTCCTGGCTGGGCATTTGTCCTTTGCAGGGGGGATCTTTTGCATGTGTTCCTGGCGAGCGGGAGAGTCAGGATTTCAGGCTAGCTGGACCTCTGATCTGATCTGCTCTGGCACCTGATGCTGGCCAGGGATGCAGAGAGGCGTCTGGCCTGGCTCCCCTGCCAGCAGTGGGGCTGAGCTCCCAGAGCCCTTCCTGAGGCTGGTCCCGCTGGTATTGCTGCCTGCCAAACCTGGACTTGAGAAACACAGGCTCAGCTTGGCAGCGCTGAGCACAGCGTGTTCAGGCAGCTTTGAGGCTTCACCCAAATCACTTTGCCCTGCCCTGGAAGACACCACCTGTGCTAAACTCACCCTAGGCAGGAAATGGAAGAACAAATCAGGCCTAATTCAATTAAAAAACATCCTTAAAACAAACTGCACGTAGTCTTCTCTGCACGCCATCTGCATAGGAGCAGGAGGAAGTGCTTGATTCATACTGTGATTCGAATGGAAGTGAGAGTAAATTGAAGGCTGATATATATCAGTGCTGAGGGCAGGATTTAGACAAGTGAACAGTTCTTCCTACAACAAAAACAGATAATGTTGTCAAGTTTGTTCCCTAACCAAGGATTCAATCAAACACTCTCCAGACTCAAGCTAAATCTCCACAACCTTTATTGCTTCCTGTACACTCACTTAAATCTTGCCTAACCCTTTCCTGTCCCAGCACTGGTTTCCTTCTTCCTCCCGAGGGTGGTATTAGCGTCTGCCCACTAAACCATGTCAGCAGGTGAAATTTATAGATGGGCTACAGCAAGCTATTTATCATAATTTTTGTAATTTCCGTCCCCATTCCCCAATAAATGCAATAACATTCTGAGCACTTCAAACATGAAATCCATTGCCATAGCCAAAAGATTATTTCTCCTTCTAGCACGTGAATGTGGCAATTTGCTGTCCCGTGGCACTGCTGCAGGCACTGAAAGGTATTTAGAAATGTTTATATTTTTTTTGTAAGAGAAGAGAACACCACACACAGGAATTGGGACTTTTAGAGGCTTTGCAAATAGGTCATTCCTCTTAATAAGCCTCTTTATTAAGCAAAGTAGCTACAGTCACAAGGAGAAATAGTAATGGACATTTCCTTTCAGCATTTGGAGACTACTGAGAGCTTGTGCCACCCATGACCAAGCGTGGATCCCCAGGAAGTGACACCAATGCTACAGGTTTTCCTTGCACTTAGCTTCTCCATCCTCCTATCTTCCATACACGATTGTTATTTCTCTTTTCTTTCTAGCAAGCAGTAGACACCAAAATTTTAGAAAACATTTCTTAGGAAATCTCTTTAGAAAAGCAAAATTTACCACTGGGGCGGGGGG
>JANRGW010022613.1:16148-42732 GCA_024733675.1 Psilopsiagon aymara
GGGGGTGGGAGGTACATTTTCACTGCCCTGAAGCTTGCTAGAGCCCTTCATGGGGAAGGGAGCAGAAGCACTGCTGCAGATGGCTGCTCTTGGGCAACTGGGCAAAGTCAGACCTGAAAGACTGATGGCTTGGGAAGTCCACTCATTCCAGATAACTCCATTTCCTACTCTGACTCTGCTCCTCTCTTCTGGAGTGGATAATAGGAGCTGACACCTGGGGTGCAACAGGAAGATTGATGCAATTTTGCATACAAGTTATTACTTATGAATAAATTTGGACCCCCCTGCCCAACCACAACAACCCTATGAGAATAACAGACGAAACTTATTGGGGAATTATGTGGGAGATATATTTAGCTCACCAGGTGGCAACGATAATTTTTCTCTTTTTCTTACTTTTCACTGTTAGCTTCTCAGTGACACAGAGAGAGAAAGAAATGGGGATACGGCTGTTACATAGAAAAGAGGGGCAATTTCAGCAAGAGTTTGCTTTTGCTTCATTGACAAGGTAGACTAGAGGAAAGGGCTCCAGGGATTGTGCAAGAGATAAATCTGTTGGGTGAGTTTTACTTCAAAGGCACTTTCAGCCAAACATTATTTCAGCTGAGGACTCCAAGACTGAAAAGCATAAATGTGTTGGTATAAATACATGACAGGGTGTGCCCTTCAACATGGAGCAATGCTGATGTGCTGGTTTACTACGTAGGCATCAGAAGAATAAACCCACAGTGCTTTGCTTCTTCAGTGTAGACGCAGAATACCTTTGGATATATTTTCCTTTGATATGGTGGACTTCCAGTGCTGCTCTCTGCTCCCTGTCCCAGAACATGCCTTGCACTGCTGAAGAGAGCAGAGCATTCAGTTTAAGCCAGACCTATCCTGCTTGCTCATTCCACTGGCATGCAGAGTGCTGGAAACAGTAAAGGACTCCACACATGCTCGCTAACTGTCTTGAGAGCAGCAAGGAAGGAGGTGGCAAGGAAGTTTGTCCAAGAAGCTACCTGTCTGCTGTCCTCTGACTCAACTTTTGATTCATTTCCTTTGCTTCAGCCACTACCAACCCCCCTGCTCTCTGGCCTTAAAGTGAAACAGTGCTGCAGTGCACAGGAACTGTAAAATTTATCCCCTCAGTAACTGCTTAAATCTCATCTCTAATCTTCGAAATTCCTTGGTTGAGGGTAGTTTAAAATGTTGCAAATATCTGTGAGGTGGATTCTACTGCTTAATTGCTACTAAGGGAATAATAATATTATGTGTATGTGCGTACATAATATAATGTACATAGACACAGACACAGACAGAAAATCTTCCTGGCAAAGAAGATATCAAATAATAGTTTAAACTACTTGGGATTTGGGCAAGCCTGTTAAAGGGATTAGAAACTAAATCCAAAACTGGACAAGGGGTAAAGGCAGTAATTTCCACAGACGACAACGTAGCAACACACTATTTCCCCTTTTGCTATATGTATGTTTTCTTTATACATGCTGTATACCACTTAACAAGAGAACATGATATTTTCCAGTAAGTTAACCTCAGTTACATAAAAGGTACTTATGTCTGAGGAAGCACAGATACTACTTTAAGAAGAAGATGGAGGCATAATATCCGTTAGGAGCACTTATTTCTTCAGGGAGAAAATAGTTTTCCATCATTTGAACATCAGAGTTTTAAGTCCAGCTGTCCTAAGTAATAGAATTTAAACTGGAAAAAATTGCTTGAGTAAATAGCTAAATATAACTTCCTATATATGAGTAGTCCCACTGAGTTTCTTGTGACCAAGGCATATGTGCAGATACCTGGATAACTGGAGCCAAAGACTTTGTCCTAGAAATATGCTGGCAGATACAAACCTTCTAAAGAAAGTAGCTGTGATAGTAAGTTCCTGAGAGTGGGAGGAAAAGAGTATATTAACAAGACTGTTAACTTTTAAAACATTAATAGGAGGAAATATTATGATAGGTATTCCAAACAACTTGGTTCCCATGAATACGTATGCTATTGTAAATACCTGCACTTCATTTTTGCTTTTCTTCTGCTCTGTCCTGCTCACAGAATGCTGCAAATTAATACTGAAAGCAGCCCTGAAAAAGCTGAATATAATAGCTGAAGCAAATCACCTAGTGAATGAAATAAGTAAAAGTATTTTACTTACATATGACCTTACAGCTTAATAAAAAGAAAGTAATCCTGATACTGACTCTTTCAAAATGGTAAGGAAATGCAATAGCAGTCAACCTGCGAGGGCTAGTTCTTGCTCAAACTTCTTTCACTAAGTAGAAACATGCACCTGTGAATTTGAACCTGAGCATGGATTCGGTTCCAGAACTGTGCCTCAGGGCGGTGCCTGTCTTTTATCATCTGAAATAAAGTTACTTTATTATAAATACAGTAATTTGGGGAACTGAAATTATTACCCTGTTCCTAGGCACATTGAATCTGCTTTTTAGCCTAGTGTTTATACTGTGTATACCCTGTTATTAAACCAGTTTGATCTTGTTCTGTGTTTAGAAGAAGAATTTCCTCTCTGGAAGGTAAAATATGTGTTCCTCTTACCACCTCTTGTCCATTCTTTCGTTCATCTTCACTTGATACCCCTTTTGATTCGAGCCTGAAAGTTTCAATTTATATAACTTTATGTGGAGAGGTCTAAGAAACATCAACATTATTGAATCCTCTAGCATTCTTTGGATATGTCTTCTATTTATTCTTTTGGGTCAAGGTATTCTTTCTTTCCAGTGGTTGTACCATACCTTGGAGAACGGTTTTTGATGCATGATTTGTTCTCCTTGGATTTGGCCAAATATCTACATCTGTGTAGCGAAGCCAGCACAACCACACATGGACCCATGTCTGGTCATGAGTGTCCTAATGCCAAGGTCAGATGTGGTTTTCTCTGATCTGTGAATGCAGCAGGATGCCCTGTGGTCCCACTGCTCCTCATATACAGGCATGGGGCCATAAGGAACAATTTTGAATGCAATATACAAGATTAGTTTGTAAGCAGCTGGAGATACAGAAACAAGCACCTCTCTGCAGACCCAGAAATTAATAGTGTGCAGTAAAATCTGTTTAGACTGCTAAATATGTTTGGATTTATGTTCTTTTTAATATAGTTAGAGTTTTTAATGTCCTATACCTTAATTCAGCAAAGTATGCTTAAACACAGCTGGGAAGAACTTAAGTACCTTCTAAACAGGGATCTACATATACTTGTGACTACATCCACTAAAGGACGTGGTGACCCACAAGGAAGGGAAAGAAGCTGCATGCACCCCAGATTGAGTCCAGGCCAGGCTCTTGGGTTCAGTGTCTATGATGTCCCTGTAAACTATTCCTGTAGAAGAGCTTTATACTTTATGTAAGGAAAGGGAGGAGGCAAGGCTTACAGTACAGGAACCAGACCTGTTTCCCTAACATGTAATTGTATTTCTTATTGATAAGAGGCAAATGTACTGTACTTTGCACTTTTTATGGGAAAGGGATTTTTTTCCTTGGTTTCTGCTGATCTCCAGCCTTGGCTGTGCGTGAGGCATTTGAAGGAAGAACTCTTTCGTCATTACAATCTGTTATATTGATCCCTTCCCACCAACAAGTTTGTTAATTTCCTGACATACATAAAGTGTGTTCCTTTTTTTTGTAAAAGAAGCTAGCAGCTCCTCCTGTTCTAGAGACAGGGAAACTGAGGCACAGGATTGGGAACTGGCCAGGAGTTTGCCAGCAGAACCTGGTGACAAGTCCAGCAGTAACAGTGCCAACTTCTGGACTAGTGTTGATTTTGGCAGACACTGAAGCAGTGTCCCAGGTTTAGTCACCTACAATTGCTAACAGCTTTTCAGTTGCTGGCAAGCAGGCTGGGTCCTCAGCGGAGCTGCTGGCGGCATTCCACGGTTCTTCCATTTTGTGCTTTCCAGGTCATTTTTGCTCATTAGGCCTTTTCAGCTCCTTTCCATGGGGAACATGATTTCAGAGGTGATCCACTTCCTCTACCCATGTAATCAGAAGTGAAGTCTGTGATCATATTTATTACAACGGTTAGTGATAGGAAGGAGAAAGAAAGAACAAGAACAGTATCCAAGATTCCCATCTTCAGGAAAATGGATATGAAAGGGGATGAATTTATCAACTTGATGCTTTTTGGATCACAGTGGGAAAATAAGACAAAGCGGGAAAGAAGCAAAACAGAGCAAATTAGTAAAAACCATCCTAGGAGCATTCATGGACATACTGCAGCAGCTTTCAGGCACATCAGGAGGATTCATATGAGATCTAGAAAAAAATCACAGCAATCTCCAAACTTTTCTCTCTCCTAAACAGAGCACAAGAATCTCCTCAAATAGTGTAACTAAACTTAAGGCAAGCACAGATCAGAATATTGCCCCCAAAGAAAACAGTTGACTCCGTTGTTAACAGGTCCTATATTAAAAGAAGGAATTTGTGATACGCTTAGAAGAAGCAATAGCTTCTGTGATGCTGCTGGTGTTGGGAGTGATCTGGCTACATAGAAAGCAAGTGCACACCAATTCACAGCCACAGAGTAGGTAGAGTGTTGCACCAGCTTGTATTTTTGTGGTGAAAGGAGGTAAAAAAAGGAGAAGCTCTGATGTTTGTGCAAGAATACAAGTAAAAAAGGAAGAAATAATCTCCAGAGGAAGACACCAGGTACAAAAAACCATCATTAATAGAAAATAGCCTGCACATGAGGCCAGGTGCAATAGCTGTGGTAAGAACTGCCCAGGCAAAGCAGAAAAGCTGGCCCATGAAGAGCCAGAGCAGGCATTGCTGCATTGCTGCTGTAGCTAGGACTGCTGAAAGGTTATCAAGATATTTTCGAAGAACTGGGATATCTTCCAGGCATTTCATCTTGAAATAGAGACAGAGATTCAGCCAGGATGGCACCTGTGTAACCACTGCATCAAGGGCGAAGGAGAAGCAGCAGCCAGTACAGTGAATGGGGAGAGATGGTGTCAGTGCTGCAGCTGCTGCATCCTCCGTTGGAAGTGTGGCCCGAGAGCCAACCTCCACATGGCAAATGCTCCATTTGCGTAAGTCCAAGTGACCTCATCAAAGTACAACAAACTGCTCATTACCAAGTGTCTGTAACGAAAGACATGTTACCTGACTTGGCAGAAGCAAAAATAGCCTCAGTGCTTGGTGCCAAAGATAAATATTGGCGAATGCTGTTGGATAAAGAAAGCAACCACCTCACTACGTCTTGGACACCAGCAGGTAGCTGCAGATGGTGGAATATGCTGTTTTGGATCAAACCTGCTGTGGAAGAATACTGCTGCTGCCAACAAGATGCGCTAACAGGACTCACAGGGATCAGAGGTGTGGATGATGGCATTCTGCAGTAGAGCTGCAGAGACACTGAAATGGAAACAGACATAGATCATACTCTCGTTTGTTGTGAAGAACCAAGAAAATAAAGCCACAGTTAAATACTGCTAATAATCCTATCCACAGTAATAGTAATATTTCAGCAGACGGTAGCATCAGACCCAGAATATTCAAAGCAAGTGCAGAAGCTCTAAAGTGCAGGCCAAACATGTCAGTAGGGGCTGGTGAGAAGTTTTGAGGCTTGGGGGAATATGAACCAATGCTATGGGGTGGTGAGAATGTGCTCTATTCCCATGGTCCTGGAGCAAGTTTGAAAGGGACTTTCCACAGCTGCTCTTGTAATCTGCCCTGTTCTCGTACATTGAACCACTGGGTGCCACCAAAATTAAAGAACAGCTCATCTCAGCATCAATGTAGTTCCAAATCCAAAATCCCCATTTACTTTCAGGGACGTTTTTCATTTTTTAATGGGAGTGAGAGAGCAGTCATACCAAGCCTTTGGTCACATTGGGTCTTCCCCCACCACAGAAACACAGCTAGGAAAGCTATTAAAATTCCCAACTCTGACTTAGAGTAGGTTCAAGAAGCAAAGACACACAGCAAGCAAGCCTTGAACTCTGAAGGAACTCTGTCTCTAATATCAGCCCCTATAACACTCAATGTCAAGATGCATTTCTGCAGTATTTCCTATGGCTAGCAGCAGCGAATGGAGGAAAGGAGAAGAAAGAAAAGATGTGCAGGAAGGATATAGCCTGTCACACCAAAGACTTTCCCCACTGGTGTTCAGAGATGCAGTTACAGGTAAAACTGTTTCCTTGAGCCAGGTGAGACACATGAAGGTAAGCTGCACTGATCAGGCCACGTATTCCTGGTTTTGGGAAGACAATGCTGAATGGGCTTCTCTATCGCTGATGCCAAAAATTTGTCAAGCTTTACAAATGGACAGATTGGATACAGTGCTCTGTTCACCCTGATGAAATTTGATTAGCCAAATGCTGAAATCATCAAGCTTTTGTATGATCTTTTCATAGTGCCATGGTATGACCTGTCCTCCCCCTGCTTTCTCCCTTGCAAGAGGAATATAGTTTCAGGTGCAGTTGTTACACACAGTTCTCATGTATGGACTTCAGAGTCACATACTGGTAAGCCAAATCTAAAAGCAGGCCTAGATAGTGATGCTTAATTTTGCACTGGAACTTGAGAGATCAGTGACTTATCAGGTGGCTAAAAGGAAAGTCTTTTCACCCCCTCAGCATTCATTTCCCCATCTGGAGAAGAGCTGCTGCAATATTTGCTGATGTGAAACGTGCTACTTGCAACTGGGTATTATCGTCATCTGAAATGAATGTGACAAACGGAATGCTGTGATAAACAGCTTCCTCATCCCCGAGTTGAGAGCACAAGAGTGGGATTGTGTGAGAACTGTGAGAACACAGCACATGACCAGAATCGGGTATGGGCAACAGAAGTATAGGAAGGGGGAAGGAAAAAGCCTGAATGTTGCCCTGTCTCAGAGTTCTCTCCTCTTGCTTGAACACCAAATAATGAGGTCAGCTGTGATTTTAACCAACTCCAAGCGCAATTCCTAAACTCTGCATCTGGACTTTCATTTCCTGGTTATCTCATGTAGTGCTACACGCTTTTCTGGGACCAAAAGTCACATCAGGATGGCTCTGTTTCCATTTGTGTGAGACAATAAACAGGATAGCGCTCAGGTACCCATGCTAACTTATCTGCCTGTTTCATTAATCACAGGAAGTGTGCCAGCTGCTTACGTGACCGGGCGAGCTTCCCGAGGCCGCGCACGCAGGCAGGCACTGTGCCAGTTGTCTGGGTGGCTCTGCTTTTCGCAAGGGAATGAGTCATGGCAGTGGTTACCGCTGCTCCACCCTTGGTACTGGTTTCTAATATCTTACCCTGGCAGGAGATCAGGAATCCAGAAGGACCCAGATTTGGGTCCAGGCTCCTGTTCCGTTTCCTTCCCTTTACGGCAGTAGTGGATTTCTCGCGCTTGCTCCCCTTTCCTCCCCTGCTTCTTTATGGATATAGCCATTACATAGCTCTGAGAAAATGGATTACCAGGCAACACTTGGTGTCACCACTGCTCTGCTGACCATTTGTGTGTTTGCAGAGGTTTTTTAATTGCTGTATTTGTTTTACCCATGTTACAAGAGGCCATGGCATTTCGAAGGCATGGCAGGCTGGGGAGGTATTGCAACTATTGCCTACATTTCCTCATCTGCTGCAAATCCATGAGGAAGACTTCTAGGTGCTTCTTGCAAACTCTGAATGGGAGTGAGTCAGTATTCCCTTGAAGGCTCTATCTCAAGCATCATCATGGCCTCCCTCTCAATGTGACGTGTGGCTGGAGGCATCTGCAGAGCAGGGAAGCGCAGTTACAAATGGGTGCACCTCCCTGACATGAAGCAAGCATTTTGGCGAAGGCATCCACGCCAGTGCCACCCATAGTGTGCAGTCAGCAGGGCAGGGAGCAGTGGGGGGCCTTATTAAACAGGCTGGTACTTGCTGCTGGCATAAACCACTGTGAAAGCGTCGATGTATTCCTCTCAGGCCACACTCTTACCCTGCCCATTGCTCTGCAGGAACAGTCTGTGACAGGAGCTACTGTTCAAATGGATGCATTAGAAAAGTGAATGTGAACATAAGTGCTTCAGTAGTTGCTATTTCGTTATCACTGCTTATAAAGCTTTCTGAGAAGTGTGAACATTTGCTGCTTCTAGCCAGGCTCTTAATTCACAGTAGGCTTGACCCTAGCTTCCACCAGCCTCTTCTCCTCTTCTGCTCTCCTTCCCTAAACCTTCTCCTGTACTCTGCCTGGCCTCTCTCACTGCATGATGCCAAATGGCTGTGTCCTGCACCAACCATCCACTGCCGTTGATGCCACAGTGATGATGCATCAGCCCTGCACACATGACAGTAGATGTCCCACATCTGCTTCTGTAGGGGAACTCAAGTAGCACCGTTGCATGGAGAGGTGGGAGGTGTTTATGGCTCCTCAGTCTCTCAATCAAGAGATGCTTTCAAAAGAAGCATTCATCCTTCTCCTCAGATATAGGTTGAACCTATCCCTGCTGCCCCTGCTTATTCCCATTTCAATAAGCCTGGGCTAAAAGATTTCCTCTCCTGTCTGCGAGGCCACAGTTCCTCACACATAAAGTCCACCAAACCATTTTAGTTGTTATTTCTTAATTTTCTGTTTTGCAGTATGTTGCCCAAATCATTTATGGTATTCAAGAAGGGAATAATAAGTTTTTCAGGCCTGTCTGTGTAAGCATCATACATTGCTGAAAAGCTGTCATTACATATATTGCTAATCCAATTACAGAAAGAAAAGAAACCACAACAAATTTACTTGGAAGTGTATTTTTAGTCTAAATCATATTTTTATTTACAGTCAAGGAAATAGATGTCTTTAAAAATCTAATAGTGTTATTTGCAACAGCTGGTTTAGCTTATGAAGCTGCTAAAGTAGAGAGAGCAGTCTCTGAGACAGAGATTTTATACTTCAGAGCACTAGTAATCTGTTTGTCCTTGCTCAACTTCTTCTATGCCATGCCCCGGTTCACAGTTGGAGCTATATTTTATCTCCAAGTTCCTATTATTTCTCACAGGTTAGCACAACATACGACCTATGACACTGCAGCCGTAAAGAAAGTAGGCACATGTGATTTTTCTCTTCAGTTTTCATATCTCAGCACTCTGGCCATTCAATTTAGTTTCCCAGGTGCTGACAGCTGGTAATGCTCTTAACTGCTCTCCCCTCTTGGTAAGATATGGATATTTCCTAACTGAAGTTTAATTGTATAACTTTACTTCACTTGACATGCCAAAGGTCCCAGGAACCCATTCCTCGCCCAGGCTGATTACAGAACTGAAGATAATACTGTTTGTGGGTGGTGAACCTAAACCCCTGCTGAGTGTCTTCTAAGACAAACTGACATTTACTGCGTTCCTCATTACAACATGACTATCCAGAGCTGGCTCAGAGGACACAAACCTCCAATTTTCAGGTTACATCTTCCATATATATAAAAGCAAGCATAAAAAAATGTCTTTTGTGTTTACCACTGAGGCTGAAGGAGAAGATGGGAGCAATAAGAGATTTAAAAGAAGAGCTGTTTTATAGGTGCCAAAGAGAGAAGCAGTGGCTTACTGCCTCAGGAGCTCAGGTGGGTACTATACCAGCCCAGTACCGTGAAGCAGGATCTAGTTCCGCACAGGGTGTCTTGTATCTGCCACACACAACCTGTGCTTCTCCCCCTCTTCCTGGGAATGAGAGCTCCCTGCTGTCAGTGTCGGGCATGCTGTGCAGTGCCAAGCTGTCTCATTAAATGAGCACTGACATGCTGCTCCCTTGGTGGCCTCAGTGAGGTAGTTTGGGTGCAAAGGCTGACCTCAAGGCCCCTCCTTGTGGGCTTGTTACTCCCTTCAGCCTGCATCAGTGTTGGTTGCTCTGGCTTCCTGGGTAGACAGATATTCGTAAGACTTCATCCCCTTTGGCTCCTGACCCTTGGAAGAAACCTGGCCAAGTGACTCCAGAGTGGTGACTCCAGGGTGCTGGGACTCCTCTGTGAGAAGGTACCAGGTCTGTGCACATGGTCTGCAGGACCACAAACAGGTCAGACAGATAGGCTATGCACTAGTTTTACTCAGCACCAGGCTTCTCAGCCCCCATTGGAAATTAGGAACCAAAATACCCGTTGAGGCTGTCATGAAGTTTGGCCATAGCTTTGCTCAGTGGGTGAAATACACCTTCGCTTCATCCCTGGGGGTAAACTGAGGTTACACTGTGAGGGTAATAAACAGAGGATAATGAGAGGTAAAATAATGGTGAAATGTTCTGATGCTGTTGCAACAGAGAGGCGAAGGTGGGGAGGGCAGGACTGACTGATGTCCCCATTACTGAAAGGTGAACTCCCTTTACCCAATTCCATGACTATTGAATGTTTCTGCAGCAGTGGCAAGCTGGGGTCAGAGTGAGAGAACCTCATAAAAAATGAATACAGCATTCTTTTCATTCTGCCTCTGCTCTGTGTATTCATACCTCCATCTGCCTGGGAATTTCTAACCTCTGTATGGTGGTGCCAGCTTCTGTGGGTTATGCTGCTTCTCCCTAGGAGAGAATGGACGGAAGTTTGTCGTGGGAATGACTCTGAATTGGGCCCACCAGATTCCCTGTGAAAGAAAAAAATGTTTCTCAAAATTTGACCTTGTTTTATAAATCCTCAATCAGTTGGCTGAGATTCACCTTCTCTATTGTTATTACTTTCACCCTTCACAAGGCTTCTCAGTCCCCTGCAGCTGCCAGCTGGCTGCTGTCTGTTCAGCAGCCAACAGGGAAGGACTGGCACAGTGGGAGAAAGGTGTTACAGACCTCCTGGAGCAGCTGGCCCAGCTTTGCTGCTTGCTAGCGAAGCCCAGAAGGGAAATGGACAGACTTTCACCTCCCAGGTACATGAACCCTTCCGGGGACCTTGTGTGAGGCATGGGAAGGGCAACACGGTAAAGGCTGCATTGCATCTGAAGGCTTGAGAATGTGCTGCGGCAGACTAGAGGACCCATGCAGAGGGAAAACTGCACCTCCTGCATGCCTTGAATCCCCTGCCTTTTTCTAGACAGCCTACAGGAGTTCCTAGTAAAGAATCATGAGCAAGTCTAATGCAAAAATCCAGTGATGAGGAGCTAGGAAGAAGCAGGCAAAGTTTTTTGTCCAGTTAAGTATAGACAGCTGGCTGCTGGTCACAATTAACATTTCTATAGGAAAAAAAAAAAGTTTGAAGAGGTCCTTGTCCTTCCCAGTGCACTCTCTCTCTCCTCGTTTTTCTACTGCAGGTTCCTGTCCCCTCTCACAGTTACATTAAAGCAGCTGTTTCTGGTGTCGAGGTCCAAAACAGATCAGTGGGTTTTTTCTGGTTTTGCTAATGCTGGACATTTCACTAATTTATTTCAAAGGGTATCAGCACACTTAAGGAGTGATAAATGGGAGGGAGAAAAGAGTTGTGGGTGAGAAAAGGCAGGGTCCTCCTTTGGCAGCTTTGCCATTAGGTAATTGTGGTGTGAAACAGCACTTTCAGATGTCCACTGAGAAACACATCTGCATCTGGGCCCAGATTCTGAAAAGCGTGCTGGTGCCTGCTTCACTGCTGCTCTGTTGCTTAATTCTCAGTGAATTGTCAAGCAAGCACATGTCTGAGGCACCCACTGACTAGTTACATGCTGCCAAATTGGGGTTTAGACAGAGGAGAAAAGTAAATATTGCTACCTCTGTACTGATGAAAACTACAGAAAATAGACAACGTAATACTTGCTGGATTTCCCATGTTTTTTGCTGTAGCACTCGTCTCTAGTATTTTAGAATTACACATATATTTAGGCTTCTTACTTCTGTTTAGGTGCCAAATGCTCAGTATTACAAGAGCTCCATGGGTGTTTCTGGTTTATTCCAGTGAGCAGTTCCATTTTCTTGGGTGAGATCTCCCCTGATTTCTGCCAGTGAAGTGGAACTGGACTATAGGTCTGGGTACACAAGAAAGGTACCCTGGGAATTGCTGCAGAGACTACACAGTGCTAATGTACTTTTGCTGATCAGCCTGATTTTCTAAATGATTACCTGATTAAACTTACGATTTAAATGCTGCGTGTCTTGATAGACAAGGTCACAGTTATGCAGCCTGAAGTGCCACCTAGAGTCTTACTTCATGTATCTTCTGTAACATTGCTCCTAGGACAGGAGAGTGTTTGAAGGTCAGGAGCTGGATAGTGGGGGCAGGATGAGTAAAAGATCTTCAGTGGTCTAAGAAATAACAATAATGAAAATTATTATTTCATGATGGATAAACAGATCATTGTCACTGGATCATTGTCGCTGTTTTCTGTTCCCTCTCCCTTGTCAGATCTGTCCCTTACACACAGAGATGTGGTGGTCAAATGGTAATGCCCATGGGATATTTCCTCTGAGGACTCTCCTTTGTGATGGCAAGTGGGAGCCAGAGGTATGTTAGCCAGAGGTGGCTGCAAAGAGGCCCTCAGGGCCAGTTGGTGTCCCCAGGCACCCTCACTGCACCTACAAGCCCCCTTTGGATGATCTGTGCCTTGAGGCAACGTGAGTCAGATAAGTAAGCTGAAGGGACATTATAATCCTCTTTCTGAGGACATGTTGTGCTGTTCAAGCTGTTCCTCCCTTCACCTCCTCCCAGACGTGTCCCGATGGATACAAACAGGAGCTTTGCTCCCTCCCCTTCCCCGTGCAAAGCCCTGCTCCATCCCTGTCCCTGCTCGGGGAGGCACACAGCCAGCTGAGATGGGCTTTTTTATCCTAAGCCTTTTCCCTCCTGATGCAGGCAGTTCCCTGTGCTGCAAGCTCCTGGAGGGCAGGCATTTACTTTCACTCGTGTCTCCTGAGCTCACAGATTAAATTAGAAAGACCTTTCTGAGACCCACATATTGTGCCACTGAAACTGAGCCTCCCTGTTCTTGGAAGAGAAACTCCCCTTTTTCAGGTTTTTCTGGGATAATTCTGTGTGGGAATGCCTGAAATCACAGAAGGAATGAAGATGTTCAGAGCTGTGTGAAAAAAGATAAGCCTGTCTGTACCCACAGATCCAAATGTTTCCCGTATATAATATCCCATATCATTCTGAATCTGATTATTTTTGTAGCTGTATCAAGAATAAAAGCTTTTTCTTCACCTAACAGAATCAATTGGCCCATAGCGGGTCTTTATTCCCATTCAAATTAAGGGCTAATCCATACCAAAAATGCACTAATGTAACTAAATTGATTTCTAACTTGATTTGAGTTAAATGGGTGTAGTTCCCTGAAGGGATACACTTAAATCAGTTGAAGAGTGGGTAAATTATGCATCTTTGTATATTTCTCTGTGATTTATCTTATTTAGGTGTAAAGGGATCTCTCAGTATCCGAGGATCCAACTGCAGTTAAAAACCTGCACACGGAACCCCCATCTTCCTGGGGATTCTTAGCAACTCTCCTGAAGTGCCGAATGCTCTTAACTCCTGCTGTTGATTTCTGGAGGTGTTTGCTGCCTCACAAGTGTTCAGCACTTCTGGAGATCAGACCTTGAATTGTCAGTTCATGTGTGATGTGAGTGTCCCTCATATTTTGTGTTGGATAATTGCCTCCTCTCTGCCTTATTGCTCCAAGAGTGGAGGCTAAGTGCAGTCCTCAGTGTGCCCAGCATCCCAGTGGATTCAGTAGGAGGCTTTTTTCTTACCTAACTGTGCCACCCTCCCAGGGGTAGTTTTCTTCCCATGGGAAAGAGAAACAAGCCCTTAGCAAAGGAAAATTGCAATGATTTATAACCTGAGGCACAGCCAGCACTGGGAGTTGCCTCCTGGCTAAGCTAGTCCTCAGCTAAGCAATGCTGTGTCCCTGAGCAGCTTGGGGACAGTGCTTGGCTTGCAGTGTTTCTTTGCTCCCAAGCAGAAACCTGTTACCTGTTCCCATTCCTGGTGTCATGAAAGCAAGAAATGCCTTCAAAGCAGAGGTGCTAAGTGGCCACGGTCCCCACCTCTGGAGGGTGTTACATGCTATGTTAGGTGGGAAGGAGCCATTCACACTCAGCAATCCTGCAAGCTGTGGCACCTAAAAGAATTAAAAAAATCAATGGTATATTATTTTAATTGTTTTTAAAATGGATGGATTGTAAAGCTGCACAGGCCAAGCTCCATGTGAGCCCTTGAAAAGAAGCAAAAAAGGGGGAATGACAAGCCCCATCAATCAGGAATATGGATTTTGAAATTTCTGTTTCTAATTCATGGGAGATTATATGCCGATACCTAAGTTTGGGAGACTTCTGACCTTTCACCCTTGACAAAGGCTGTGGACAGGTCAGACATACAGTAGGTTAATGGAAATATAAGCAATGGCTTCCAGGGTAGAGGCCAGAAGTGTGGAGATTGTGGTCATTCTTCCAGGAATGATGTGCAGGCTTGATTGACCAGAAACATCTCTGAGAAAGTGAGAGACCCAAAGAGGTCAATTCCCTCTCTTCAATGGCTCTGTCTATTTTCTTTAAATTAAAAAGAAAAATGGGGCACTCCAGTCCTTTGTGTAATTTTATAGCCTAAGGAATATTTCCTGGCTGTGTGCGCTATAAAGCGGGATGGGGTATTTAGCTCCTGAATTTTCAGTTGGGTGTCTTTTTCTCCTGTTCACATTCATTTACTGCACAATATCAACTTCTAAATGCTCTGTGTGATTTAGGCTTTTTTTAAAAAATCGAGGATTTTATATTAATAAACCATGGAATCTTATTGTCAATGTTTGCTAGCACCATAGTCACATGCAATATTATACAGATGCATTTTCCCTTTTCCTTCCCCCTTCTTTCCTTCCGTACCTCCTTCCTCTCCCAGCCTGTTACAATTTTTTGCACCTATTTTTCCGTGCTTTCTTTAAACCTTTGAACACAAGGAGGTTCCCAGTCAACTCCATGTAGTATCAGAGTAATTGTGTCCATTTAAGACACTGCAGGGCAAAATCCCACATGGCAGCACCAGAAGGGTTTGATGGCTTCCGAGTGAAGAGAGCACAATCATATTTTTTCATACAATGGCTGCAGTCTTCTTTCATCTCCTCTCCTCTCATTTCCTCTCATCTCCTCTCCTCTCCTTGTCTTTCCTCTGAAACTGGATGTGTCAGGCTGTTCTGGTGATGGTGGTGAGTGTCATGGTGGGTAAGTGCTATGGTGTGTGCAGTACAGGTGACACACATGCAGAGCTGCAGATGCTGTTCTGGGCAGGAAGGACCGCCCCTGTGCAGTCCTGGAAAAGTTGAGGTTGTCCCACTTGTGAGTGCTTCCACCTCAAGGGCTCATTGCCGCAGTGTGACAGGAATCCTGTGCCTTTGGCTCATGGAAATTTGCAGAATGGACCTGCACCTCATTGTCTCCCGGGAGGCAGTCCCACAGAGGGAACTCACATTGTCACTGTACAGGCAAAGGGAAAAAGACAGCTCTGACTCCCATTTGGTATTTTCTTGAGTGGTGATAAAAATGCGCCTCATCATAATCTGCTCAGTAATAAAAAAATCATCATTTTTATGTCATTCAGCAGAAATGTATGGTAAATGAGATTCAAAGGATTAATGCACAAAGAAAATGTCAATGTTAATCTATAGACAGTCCCTTTAGTCCTGCTTCTCATAAATTCTGGGCAAGAGAGCTTGCAGGCGGGCTCGGAAAGGGTAAAATTGAAGAATTAACCAAACTATAACTCAATCTTTCTGTGCCTTGAATTCTTACTTTTGGGGTATTTTCCTCTGTAACTTTTATTAAAAGAACGTATATCTTCAGCGAGAGAGAGAAATTACAAACATTAGACCATGAAAGTTGGGCTTTCTTGTAGTCATGCTTCCACAGGTGGTCTCTAACTCAAATCAGCTGTGCTGGTTAAAAGCCGTGCTAGTATCCTTTATTGCTAACAGGGAGCTACTTGGGTTACTCACTGTTGTGTCTTCTATGGGAATATAGGAAGAAATAGGCTGGCTTTGTCTGCCTTCTGACAGAGAGGCTCTGTATCTACTTGTCCTCAGCAATCAGATCATAAAATTAGAGCTTCATCATTGTTATGGTGGTCTCCCCCCCCACCCCAGATGAACGTTAAGTTTGTTTTGCTTGCCAGTATTCCAGCTCAGCCTGAAAGGAGGGTGTGAATCTTTGGATAATGTGAAGGACAGCCTAGTTTTGATTTTTCTCTGGATAAAGGACTCAATCTCGCACCGGGATTTGCAAGGGCAGTACTTTCTGCTCATTCAGTTAGACTGCAGTCTGGCTGGTGCCAGGCCCTGCCCAACTTCTTAGCGTAGAAAATGTGCATTCAATTGCCTGTCTAATTTGTTCACAAATTTTACACTAGTGTTGAACCAAACCACACTGCGAACACTATGCCTAGTTATGTGCCTAACTCAGCATTTGCACACAAAATTCCCTAATGAGCATGTGCAATTATGGCAATTAGACATGTGAATTAAGCATGCAAATATCCTAGCATTTGGGTTAGAGAGTCATAGCCTGTGACACTAGAAATAGTGTAACCTATTTTAGATATCGTAAAAAGCACATCCACCTTTTCCAGTGTGACCACATTTGTGAAAAGAGAACATTGTAAGATCTTTGACTTGGGGAGGGAACACTACAAGCTCTGGGTGGAGACCACAAGGAACCTGCAAATGAAATCAGACTTTAGGTGCTTCTGCTTCTCTGTCCCAGGTGTCCCTTGCTCATAATGAAATACCAGCACACTCTCACTGAGCACACATTGTCTTAATGGGGTTAGTCTTTCAGTACACAAGGCAACCTCCATCAGCAAGAGCTACCATAAAAAGTGCACATCTTTCCTTCTGTTATAGCCTTTTCTTCTAAAAATAAGTACAGTGCAGAACTACCACGTGCCTACACAATATCGCTGCTGAATTTGTTGTTTCATAACAGAATTCCACTTCGAGGCATTCCCACCCTCCTGAGGGAAGGCACTGCTGACTGGCTGCAGCACAAATCCCAGTGTAAGATGCGAATCTAGTCGGCAGCTGCCAGGGCTCAGAGTTTTGCATCAGTTGCTGCTGCTGTAGAGGTTAACAAGCACAGAGGTGAGCAGGTAGTCAGAGATAAACAGGTGAGGGAGCACATTTCTGTAATAAAGAAAAGTCTTAGGAGGAAAACCATCCCCCCCCCCCCCTCGAATTTCTGCTTCATTAAGGTGATTTCAAACTTGCTGTGAAATCAAGGACTCGGTAGCTGATCAGCGCAAACAAAAATAATCCAGGTGGCAAGTCTGATGAGATATGACCTTGTTCAAAATCAATAGACTGTTCCCCTTCCACCGAGCACAACTGACTCTCGAATGAGTTTACTTCAACGGAGGCATTTCCCTCACAACATTAACATTTTAATTGCTTGTGCAGGATTTTCTGGAAAATTAACCCAGCGATGGGTGAGCCCAGGCAGAGGATGCTGGGCAGCAGAGCTGGGAGCGCAGGCGGTGCGGAGGGGAGCCGCAAACACATACTGCCACCTAAAGGAAAGAGACCTGCAGAAAAATACGGAAAGCTGCTCCCTTCGCCTCTGTCAGAGCTTCTTAAAACAAAGAGTCTTCATTTGCTTTTCGCAGCCTGCCTTCCTGATGCCTTCCGAAGGGCCGTTTCGCTGGCAAGCTCCCTTCAGCGTCGCATACTCCCTGCTACAGCGCTATGTATTGCGGTGGTCAAGCACCCTAATGGGCACTGGACAACTTTAGAAGTTTTCCCAACTTCTGTGGGTGTCTATGGGGTCTTGTAGCAGGGCCACAAATTAGGTGCGGCTAGGTTGTGTGCCGAGGTAAAGCTGTGGTGCCTGGAGAAGCAGGACTCCAATGGGCAAAGCACAACCTGGGCTGCGGCGCAAGACTGTGGCATCGCTTCCACTTCTGCTGCTGTGTCCAGTGAGGCAGGGACACCAGGGAATTGGGAAAAAGCTCAGGTTGATATGTCAGTAATGGGGAGGGTGGGTGGCAGCTGGGTAGGTGGTCTTCAGATCATATCTGCTTTTACTTTATTATCTAATGTAGATTGCATAAATGCCAAGGGGACAGGACTAAGATCTGCTTCAGCCTGGCTGGATATCTTAACTGCTGGTACTAAACAGACAGGCTTCTTCTGAGTAGTCTTTTTCTGGCTTCATAAATCCCACATTCCTGGCTGCACAGAGGAGGCAGGCAGAAGAAGAAACTATTTACATGGAATATATTCCCACTGAGTATTCCCATTCAATTCCTGAGCAAAGCCTGTGAAAATAAAGAGATTGGGGGGAGAGAAAGGAAATCTCCTTGCCTTCTATAAGCTTGTGGCGTGTAAAGGAAACAGCCTCTTGCAAACAGATATACAGGCAATGCCAAGCCCCAGAGCAGTGTCTTCAAGGTGTGGCTAACGTGTCAGCCGGTAGCAGCTGAGCAGATTCTGCCAAATCACCAGCAATAAAAAAGGTGAGTTTGGGAACTTTCCCTGTTTGGGAGTGCTGCTGATTTCCCGTCAAGCAGCTGCCAGTATCACATTAACACCACGAATGCTGGTGGTGTGGTGTTACTGAAAGGCTGCACCAGCGTGTGAAGGCTGAAGAGTTGTGGAAGTACGTGTAGCTGCACACTGAAAAGCAGCCTACGCAGGAGGAGGCTGAGGTGAGGGGAGCCTGTGCACACAGCAGCACTTTTGGCTGGATAGAAGGCAAAGTTTTGGTGGTTTAGGGTGCGACTGCAGAGCTGTAATGTTTCCTTCTTAGTGTGCCTATAGACAAATGTACACACACAGTGCCTCCTGTCTAAGCTCTGGACACAGTCCTTCACCTGATATCTGATTGCAAGAAACCGGTTGCACCCAAATGTTGTGCGTTGCATGTTGCTGTACTAGGAGGGATGGTATCCTGGAGAGGCAGGAGGTTATCCACAGAAAGCAGCACCCTGCTGAGCAGTCATAACCGGCACATTCCTGGGATTCCTGCAGGGCCAGCCCAAATCTCCAGCTGAGAGCTTAGCCCGTGAGAGGACTTCTGGTCTGTGGGACACCGGGCCATTCTACTCTGAGGTCAAACTCTTACTACTCACAGCTCCAAGAAAGCTCTCCAGTGAAGCTGCAAGGTCGCAGGCAAGCAGAACAGATCATGTTTTCTCTTACTCTAGTTGTTTTCATTTTGAAACTGATCATGATCTCAGCAGCCCTACTTAGAGTGCCCATGGAGCAGATTTAGGAAGTGTCTTTCATTGTTCATGCTGTTCTACATTGTTCATTACAGCCTTGGTTGCAGTGTAGAAAGTGTTTACTGGGAAGCAAGTTTCTCAGAATGAACAGAGCATCAATTAATGTGTCTTTCCTTCATACAGAACTTCCTTTTTATTTGTGTTAAGTTGTTCAAAATGATGTATTTGAGGGGATTTTGATACTTTTTTGGACTTTATTAGCAAAATACATTTTTTTGCCTTTTTTTGTACAGATCTGTGTGATTTTGTAAGCCATTGAACATCTGTTTTCAGGTAGAGTTTCAATCCCATACAGCATCCATATTTATAGTGTAAGGCACTAGCATCTTGTCGTCTTCCATGTCTATAAAATTGCTTAGTGGACTGGCTGTAAATGTAACAAGGTAGATTGAAAAGTTAGATTCTCAAATGGGTTCAGGTATTGTAAAGCACTGTTTGAAAACCTGAACATAGCTTCTCCTGAATTAAGAGTACAGTTGTGTGGACATAGTCATAACAAGTGCTGGAAGGGGCACTATCCTGCAGGGAGAGTGGTTCATGATTCTTCAAACAGTTTTCTGTGTAGCCTTGAACAAAAAGATGTTTACTCCTCCATGCCTTAATTTTTACGTCTGATTAGAGACATTATGATTAAAGCTGATGAAACATTTTCAATGCAATGACTAAAGAAGCTGGTTCTGGCTAAAAGAACTAAAGGAAACATCTCACAGCTGTTGCTCTGATGGATCAAGCCAAGTTATTAATTTCTGTATGACAAAAAAAGGATTTACTTGAATTTTAGATTTGAATTTATATTATTTTCTTTGCTTCTGCATGCACACTTTGCTTTTGCTTTATTAAACTGCCTTTATCTTGATCCAAGATTTTTTTTTTTTCATCTTATTTTCTTCCCCCCAAACCCTTCTTGATGAGAAGGAGAGTGATAAAGTAGTTTGGTGGGCACCTGGCATCTAGACAAGGTCAAACCACCACAGTCCCTTTTGGTAACCAACATGGAGCATGAGACAACGTCAGTTTTGCATTCAGCATGCTACAGCTGTGGTAGCTATTAAGTGGCAAGCTCCTGTGCAGGTCATGGAGTTTGTTGGCTGCACTGCTTGTCTTTTTATTTTGCTGAGCTTGGGAACATGCTAATCCAAATAATAGACTGCCTCAGGAAAGGATACTTCAAGGACCCATAGGTGTCTGATGGGCTTTTGGTGTAGCCACTGTGAACACAGAGAGGAGCAAGCAGCTTTCTACCCTGCCTGCCCTCTCAGAAGATCCCTTTGTAGAGGGATGGCTGTGAGTTGAAGAACAGCAGGTGACAACTGGTACCTGGACAGTGCATCAGCAGCAATATCACATAAATCAAGACTCCCTGGTTCCTATCCATGAGCTGATTCATCAACTGGAGGGCCAAAATTGATCAGCAAGAATCACTTACCTTTTAGAGTCCCGTATTGCCAGTGCAAAAGCTGACAGAGTGTGGAGATGATTAACTGTAGACTACTGTGGCCTGAATAAAGTAATGCCACAACTGAGTGCTGCTGTACGTGGACAGTGTGTTTTTTTCAATTACTTTGGCAGCAGAGTGCAGGCCACAGTTTGCTTTCATGTGAAGAGGTGTCCAATACACCTGGAATCAACTGTCCCAAGGGTGGAAGCACAGCCCTACTATCTGCAACGGATTGATCCAGACTGCACTGGAAAAGGGTGATGCCCCTGAACATCTACAATACATTGATAACAACATTGTGTGGGGCAAAACGCAGAAGCAGTGCTTGAGAAGAGAAAAAGTAATTCAGATTCTTCTGAAAGCTGGTTTTGCTGTAAAAAAACCAAACAAACAAAAAAAAAAACCCCACAAAACAACAAGATCAAGGGACCTGCACAGTTTCTAGGAATAAAATGGTTGCATGGATGCCATCATGCGCCTATGGATGCGGTCAGCAAGATAGATAGCAACAACTTCACCAGCTAACAAGAAGGAAACACAAGCTTTTCTAGGCCTTCTGGAGAGCACATATTCTCTCTCAAGAGAGCCACATGAATAAAGTCTCCCTGGAACAGAGGGAGAACAGTGGCTGGATTTTTGATATGGTGAGACCTAGCAAATTGACTATATGAGACCACTGCCATAAACACACTAATGCAATATACTCACCATATTGGAAACAGCTACTGGTTGGCCAGAAACATACCCTGTAAACCATCCCAATGCCCAGAACACCATCTTAGGCCTTGACATACAAGTTCTGGGGTGAAGTGGTACCCCAGAAAGAATTGAATCAGACAATAAAACTCATTTATGAAATAACCTCATAAACACCTAGGCAAAGAAACACAGCACTGAGTGGGTGTATCACATCCTCTGTCACCCACAAGCCTCTGGAAAGACTGGGAGATATAATGAACTGAAAAAAAGACTATGTTGAAAGCCTTGGGCAATGGGGCATGGAAACACTGGGATCCAAATTTAGCAGAAGCCACTTGGTTTTAACACCGGAAGATCTTCTAACCTTTCTGGTCCTAACAAAACTGGCAAGGAGTAAGGGCTGGATTGCATTGGATCTAGTTGAGATGGAGCAAATTTTCCCCTTAGCATCCCTCCTAGTGCTGTGCTTTGTATTGGTAGCTAGAAAGGTGTTGATAACACACCAGTGTTTTGGCTACAGCTGAGCAGTGCTTGCACACGGTGAAGGCTGTACCCCCCTCACCAGTAGGCTGTGGGGTAGGCAAGATCTTGAGAGTGGACATAGCCAGGACAGCTGACCCAAACTGATCAAAGGGATATTTCATACCATGTGATATCTGCTCAGCAATAAATGCTAACAGAAAGGAGGAGGAAAGGGGGACATTCATTATTACAGTGTTCATCTTCTGGAGCAACTGCTATGCCTACTGAAACCCTGCTTCCCATCTTGAAGTGGCTAAACATCGCCTGTTGATGGGAAGTAGAGAATAAAGCTTTGTTTTCTTTTACTTCTATGCACAATCTTTGCTTTTACTGTTTTAAACAGCCTTTGTCTTGACCCATAATTCTTTTTTCTGTCCTATTTTCTCCACTAAGCCCCATCCTGCTGAAGAGGGCAGTGATATAGCAGCTTGGTGGGCACCTGAAGTCCAGCCAAGTTCAACTCACTATATTCTCCCAGTATAAGTCATTGGCAAGTTCAGAAAAATTATTTAGAGACTAAAGGTTCAAAATTACTTTTCCAAAAGCCCCATGTCATATCATTAAGAGAGTCTTACAGCTCTGCTGGGGAGCAGGACTTAGGAACTCAGCTGCAGCCCTTCACCAAGCAGGAGAAGGCTACCTTCAGGGGCAGACCTGGTTTGTCTGCTGAATACCAATGGTGTGGTGTGGATACTGTGGCTTCTTGTGAGCCAGTGTAGGACTCCTCACCCTGTGCAGCTGACCAAAGGGATATTAGTCCTACCTGGTGAATTCTGTGGAGTGACTTTGATAGGCCCTGGCAGAGAGGAGAACCAGCCACAGCATGTATGTTCCTTCTCTTTTCTTAGCATAACTAGTTCACAGCCATACCTAGATGGCCTAGAGCTGGAAGGCTATGTAAAAGTACTGCATATATCCCAGAGGAAAACCTGTCTTTGAAGAATAGGAAAGGTGGGCTCCAGGGAATATGTATCTGTGATTAATCTGTTCAGCCACTGGGTGCCAATGTTGGCTCATATTTGATAATTTGAGATTTTTTCTATGGGAAGAGGAATTTTTGAAATCCAAAAGAGAATGATGTAGTTTTGGAAGGCTGCAGGGCCTGAAAAATATTCCCGAGAGCATGTGACATTTTATGTGAGTGGACCTGGAAATGGATTGCCAGGAGGGCGGCTGCAAGGGATGGGGAAACAAGAGAGCCCTGGGTTAACAAAAGAAAGAGTGTGACCCTTAATGAAATAGGCTTGCTGAGAATTATGAATCTGTGAGCCTATGTCTTGTAGTGATTAATGATGAACCACTGTTTTAACTTTGGATCAAATAATAGGTTGCCTCTGAAAAGCTTCATTAATCACTGTTAGAAATAGGCCTGCCAATTCATTACTTCGGGGTAGACATGAGCTGAACAGTTCAGCAAATTTCAGGATTGAGTGACTCAAGGCAGGGGATGGTTAAAAAGAAAGAAGGGGTCTAATCTGTGTTTCAATGCACTGAGATTTATGAGCGAAGAATAACCTCTCATTGGCAGTTTCTTCTTCTTTCCCCTCCTCTCCCACAAAATCTTTTTGCTAATTTTGATCTAGGCACAATGGACAAATACCCCACGGCATTTGGAGCCAGATTCTTCCTCCAGGTACCCAGATGTGGCTCCCATCCGAATATGAAGAAATTGTACTGCATGTCCCAAGGCAGAATGTGGTGGTCCTCAGCTGCTGTTTTTCAATTTGTAGCTTTCATCTGACACTAATGTTTTGCCACTGTGAATTTAAGTGCAGCCGAACATTTGCAAGAAATGCGTTTGCCCCCTTTATAAGAAACTGCTGTCAATAGTAAGAAGCTTCCATGCTTTAGATGTGATGTAAGATTTTTAAGTCAGCTGGGATATATTTTAATTGCTGTTTCAAAGAGCTAAGGACCAGGATACCCAGTTGATACTGTTCTTCATGGGAAGATACCAGCTCTCTCTTTTTCAGGGTAACATCCAAATATCAGATAAAAAGCTTACAGTGCCTCCATGCTCTCTGCATCCAATCGTACTGGACACACTGGACATACTGGAGAGGGAAAGAGAAGGGAATGGAAATTAGGGCTAGAATAAAATTTTAGCAAAAATTGCTTTCCTCCCCAAACATTACTTTTGATCGAAAGAAATACATTTCGAAAGCGTAGTTGGATCTACCTGAGTTATTTTGGGTAGAAATCCTCCCTTTACTCCTGCCAAAAAAGAAATGGAAAGCTACTTGCCGTACCCTTATCTCCACCCCAAAGTCAAAAATGCTTTGATTTTTTTTAGTCCCTCCAGCATTTACAAGTTTACTAATTATTTCTCAAAAATCAAACTCATCATTCTTTTCAGTTTGTCTTATTTGAAACATTCACCCAAAATGAACATTTACACAGTTTTGTTTTCTTGAAAAATATGAGTAGTTTTGTTCAGGATTGACTGAAGTTCCTTGAAACAAACAAAAAAGTCATTTATTCGCACAGCTGGAGATAAAGAGGGAAAAACATCTGGATGTGAGAAGGGGGAGAAAATGTGCATTGGGAGGGAAAAAAACAGTGAAAGGACAAAAGGTTATAAGTAGGAAAAGTAAAAGGATTGGTATGGGGGTTGGAGAGTGTGTCCAGGGATTATGTGGGGAGGGCTAAAGAAAATGGGCCTTGAAAGAGAAATGTAAATATGGTGATGCAAAGGAGGAGGGGAAGACTGAGATGAAACAAGAGAAAAGATAGGGGAAAATGAAACCAGAATAAAATATCATAAACTAATGGAAAGCAAAAATGAGGAAAAATCTTACATTTGGATGAAACAAAAGAGGGAATAAACATAAGATGAAAACATGTACCATAGAAAAACAAAGCTAAGAAAACTGATGAGAGTAAAGGTATGCTGGAAAAGACATAGAAATTGAAAAATCCCAGAAAAATATATTGCAAAAAAAGGAAAATGACACCTTTTCCTGAATCTTGACCACTTCTCACCCAGCCCCAGCTACAGCGAACACATCAGCACAACAATCCTGGGTCCCTGAGACTGCAGCGTCCCTGCTGCCAAAATCTGTGTGTGGGACAAGCTAAGGCTGAGGGAGAGCTGGAAGTAACATGTCAGCACCTGGATCCTGTGTTAATTCGGTGCATCAACACCTTGGCTTCTACCAGCTCATTGTTTCCAGATGGCGCCTGAGCTATGAGTCGGTATTTAAGGCATTTAAGGTCACTTTCATTAAGTTTCCTTGAGGGCAGTAATGAACCCAACTTTCATGCATGTGGAGCTCAGACAAACCCTCTGGCATGTTGCAGCACTGCCAACTGCTTTGCAAAACTGAGATGGCCATTGAGCAAAGTGGCCCGGTTTTTATTGACTCACCAGCATCTCGCCTCATATGGCATGGGGAAGGAAGGGCGCTGGTTTGTGCTGAGCTCCCCTGCCTTTGCAGAAAGGAGATAGATCCATGGTCTGTTTTCCAGCCCCTCATAAGCAAGGTCTGAGCTTCTCACTCTCTGGAGACAACATAGCTTGGACCTGCAGTGACAAGGCTGTGGGGTAAGCCAGCTGTTCCCTCCTCCTTTCAGCAGTTTTTAGTATTTCTCCCTACCCCCATCATACACATTGCTTCTGCTTGGCTGAAATTAAAAAAAAAAATCTTTTTAAAATTTTCTCTTTTCAAGTTTGCTTTATGAACACTTCTAGACATGAACTTCAAATACTGAAAGACTGAAAGGAAAAATTAGGGTGTGAAGATTTAGGTGATGTGAAAAAAAGACTGGAAGCAATAAGTGCTGCTTTTTAATGAGGTGACTGCTCCCTCTGGCTTACTGTAAATAAGCCAAGTGACCAGTGCTGTGATTCGGTGTTAGATCTCAGTTCTGCTGAAGTTAATGCCATGATGTTATCAAAACACAAGAAAGAAAAATGAAACTGATGGTCCTTCTTTTCACTCATAGTGGCTGAGCTCCACCGTTAGGCGTTGATTACAACCCTGCCCTCATCAAAGGCCTTTGTTCTTAGTTTCAGTGTATCCCAATTGTTCATGGACTTTAGACATAATACTACTTTCTTATACTCTCTAAGTTAAGGGATAATCAGGCAGAGGTAAAAATTCTTGAAGTTACTGAGGTCAGTATGGTCTCAAAGGGAATGAGAAACCTATATTTAGCCATTAGTACTTAAAGATTAGTCAAACGTGAGTAATTTTGGTTTCAGATAATTTTTGATCCAAACAAAGACTGATCACTGACATATCCCAATTGTCTTGTTTCTCAGAGAAGAAATGCATCTATAACTACAGATTTTGTCAGTTCTTTGTTGCAACTCCTAATTACAGCTTTTGGCCATGTGCACCAACACATACATGATTGGATTGCTTCAGTTTTATTGGTCACACTTTAAAAAAGTGCTGACAATTTGCTAGAGGCATGTATTGGCTGGAGCAGGGGAAGAGCGTGAAGAGGCCTACATCTGAGGAGGAAAGAGCAGCAGAGGCACTGTGTGATAAACTGACGGCAACCTATTACCCATCTCCCTGTGCTGGTAGGGTGGAGAAGAAGAGAATATGAGAGTAAAATTAAGCCTGGGAAGAAGGGAGGAGTTGTGGGGAGGGATTTTTTTTTAGCATTTAGTTTTATTTCTCATTATCCTATTGTGATTGGATTACTAATAAATTAAAATAATTTCCTCAAGTTGAGTCTGTCTTTGCCTGTGACGATAAATGGTGAATGATGTCATAGAATCATAGAATAGCTGGGGTTGGAAAGGACCTTAAGATCATCTAGTTCCAACCCCCCTGCCATGGGCAGGGACACCTCACACTAAACCATA
>JANRGW010022614.1:0-19516 GCA_024733675.1 Psilopsiagon aymara
CCAGGAGCAGAGGGAAGAAAAAGGGGGAAGTGAGTGAACAAACTGCGTGGCTGATTTATGGCTTAAACCATGACACCGGGTAACTGCCCCCAGTATATAAAGTGAGCATGACATGCTGTGGTATTGAATACCTCTTTGGTCAGTTTGGGTCAGGTGTCCTGTCTTTGCTTCCTCCAAGCTTCCCTTCCTCCCTGGCAGAGCACGAGACTCAGAAAGTCCTTGGTCAAAGTAAACATTACTGAGCAGCAACTAAAAACATTGGTGCTATCAGCGCTCTTCCCAAGCTGAAAGTCTAAAACACAGGATGGTACCAGATACTAAGAAGGAGAAAAATGTCTGCTACTGCTGAACCCAGGACAACAGCCAATCAAATAATTTTTTAAAAGGGGAAGCAACAGTAGCATTGCTTTTTTTCACTAGTAATTTTAAGCTTTGTGCAGCCACAGTTGCCATTATTCCTGAGCTACCTGCTGCTACTATATTATTCTCCCAGAGGTTTTATTTTGCACCTTCTTTAGCCATGCAAAACTTCAACATAGTTACACAGAGACATTCTGGCACCCTTTTTTGTTGGCTGGGATAGAATTTTGGGTCAAAATCACAAATCTGTAACATTTAGCACATGATCATCCAGCTGAAATAGTTCCAACTGCTGTGTCATAACTGAGGGAGAAGGCAGGGACAAAAAGAATGCTCCACAAATGCCGCCTAATTAATTTTAGGATGCAGCTCAATGATTCATAAAAGGGTTAGTATAATGCTGTTACCTGTGATAGCACAATACTGAATTTGATGACACTGGAGGTCTCTTACAGCCCTATAATCTGATAGAATGAAAAGAGCTGATCTGGAATCAAAAATGTATACATCAGGGAGACCTGGCTTCTAAATATCATGTGGTTTCCAGACAAAGATTCAGAGTGTATATTTAATGGAAATGACTGAAAATTCACTTTGGGATTTTCCACAATGCCAGAGAGAGAAACGGGGAATCGTCTATATAAGTTTTAATGTTGTTTCAATATTCAGAGAAAAAGAGGGAAAAAGAAATGAGATTGGAGAAAGGGAAAAAGTAAAAATAAAAAAGAATTTTCAGAATGAGTCCCTTTGATTGCACAAGCGCAATGACTTCTTAAAGAAACTCTTTTTGATTATTTTTTAAGTAAGCCTGCACTTCAGAAAAAAGGGAAGAGAAATAAATAAATCTCAGTTCTGTGACAGAGTCCTTGTTCAGCTGGAAGAAAAGATCTTTAAAGTAAAATAATCTTCCCCTTGGAGACATAGCTGAAATTTTACCCTTCTCAGATTCACACTGCTTCAAAATGATCATATCTAAACTTCTAAAGGTATATGATGCTGTATAGTTTTACACGGGTTTTGGTTAATCTACACACTTCTAACTGGCTGAAAAATTAACAAATGAGAATAACACTCATGCTAAAGTCACTTACTACATTTACCTTGACCACATGAAAAAGACCATATAGGGCTGATTCCAGTATTTCCAAACTTCTGAACTTATTGTTATCTTATGTACTCACCCTCAGACCTTTGTCTCAGACATTTATATTTCATGCAAACTGACCAAACAAAAATTACAGCAATTTGCAGCCAGTTCATATTCAGTGGCATATGCAATTAATTACTGGAATTGGGAAAGTTGACTTACAAAGACAGCAAATCTGAACTTCGACACATAATCAGTCATTTTCATGTTCAGTTATTGGATCAGCCATTGCAACTGTAATAATTACAAGGCGAATATAGCATATATACATCCTGAGGTTTGCATCTGAAGCTACCAGATGTCTTAGTAGTAGTTGCCGATTAAAGCAGAAAATGTTTGTTTATCCCTTTCCCTCACTCTCAGCGCACAGTACTGGATAACATACATTTTATGCTGCTAACTGCACAAAGTTGTGGTTAGGGGGAATTGAACACATAAAACCTGCTGTCAGGTAGCATTTAAAGTGCTGTCTTTATTAAGTGTTATAAATAGATCTTCTTCATACTGTATGTGCACTACTGTCTCTTCAACAATAGCTTCAGTCTCTTCTTCCACTATGTCAAAGCAGCCTTCATTAAAGGTAGCTCAGAACTGTCTCTATTAGTCCATATACATTTTTATCCTCTACTACATGGACTTTGTGGTTAGCTTTGCAAAAATCTTGTAAGATTCATTCCATTTTCCCTAGAGAGCAGGGAGGTTTAGTGTTAAGGGGAACAATCACTGCTATCACAAAGACTCACATTTGCTTGTGAAACTGTACACTAAAGAACTGAATGGATATGAACAGCTGAATTTTCATGCTAAGGCTATATGATATTTCTATGTTAATATAGACATTCAGAGAATGTTCAAAAAACACCATCCAGGTTGAAGTCAACAGGAGATATCAATCAGAAAACCACTGAGCTTATTCCCATATTTAGAAGATTTCAGGAAATATAGACCACAGTTAGGGACAATAATTTGTTTCTCAGAGTTTCTTACAATACATAAACAATTCAGCAGAAATGGGACTAATATGAATTTCTGTATGTGAAGTGTTTACTGGACTTTGCTTTCAGTTGATTTCTTAAACATTTTTTAACAGAAACTTGGAATTTCAGCATATGAAAAATTACAGAAAAATATTTTCATGAAAAATTTTTTTTTTAGGTAGGCAAATTTGGAGGTGATGTATTCTGTGTAAGCAGATGTTCTAAGGTTTCCAGTTTTAAAATAGTTTATATTTTTATAAATTTTTCTAACTCATGTTGGCCCTAACACTTTATTACAATGATTTTTAACCAGATTCAGTTAATTATATGAAACTGTTTTCCACAAAACTGAGTGCATAACACTGTATAAATGTCACCACAAACTTAATACACTTTTGCATTTTTTGCTTTAAAGAAGTAAGTAGCTAAGGATCAATGCACCTTATTTTCCTCTTACAACTGAGGTTTCAGGTTATATTAATTATGAATTTGGGGTTTTTTCAGCAAGTTTAAATTGCTGGAGAGAGGAGAATCAATAGATTTATTTTTTTCCCTGCTACAACTTACTATTGCTCATATCTTATGAAGACAGAAGAGATAACACAGAGTACTACAAAAGTTTTCCATGTTGGTCTTGTAACTGTGGACATCCTCCTTGCATTAGTATGAACGACTGCACAAAAAGCAGTGCAAAAGAGAATTTAATTCCTTGTTTAGACAGGCACATATGTCATGAAAAATTCCATCAAAACAGCCTGCAATAGTGGTCTTAAGGCTAAGTACCTTAGAGAGGACTAAGCACCAATAATTGAAAAAGAATGGTTAAGCATATGCAGAAAGATTAAGATGCAAACAGTGACAGTAAGGACAGAAAGACTCACTGAGTAAATGGAATGGAAAAGGCTAGAAGTAACTGGAGAAGTTGGCAGAGAAGATGAATATAGGGTGAGTATGGGGAAAAATATGACAAAGAGACAATATCTGTCTGTGATCACAAGTGAAAAGAATCAAACTGTGAGCCATTAAACTGAAAGATGCCTGAAATATAAAAATAACTGGGGAGAAAAAACTACCAAAGTTTTGAGTCTTGTTTCAAGGTAAGACTTTTCTTGAACTGAATCTTGCTGGAAAGAAACTGAATCATATGATTTCATGCAAATAACTTAAAAACCGATATTGTTTATTATCCAATGGCCTTAACAAAAAAGGAAAATTTTCAATCAAATAATGTAATGCTTCCAAATGGTGAAAATACTCACCTGCTATTAAGATGTTAACATATTTATGTTTCTCATCAAGAAGTTCTAGACAGATAGCCAAGACTGCACTTCAGATTCTGTGTTTGGAGTAGTCCTACCTTAGGGTGAGGGTTTTTTGAAAACTGATTGAGTGTCCAGGCCCAGAAGGTGCTGGTCAATGGCACAAAATCTAGTTGTATGCCAGTAACTAGCAGCGTATGCCAGAGGTATATACTGGATTCAGTTTTGTTTAACATCTTCATTAGTAATCTGAAATTCTCACCAACCTTGAAGATGACACAAAACTGGGAGAAAGGAGCTGATGGGCCAGAGGGTTATACTGCCATTCAGAGGGACCTCAGTGGGCTGGAGAAATGGGCCAACAAGTACCTCATGAAGTTCAATAAGAAGTGCAAGATCTTGCTGCTGGGGAGGAACAGGCCCATGCACCAATGTATGCTGAGGGTCACTCAGCTGAAAAGCAGCTTGGCAGAAAAGGGCTTGTTCAATATAAAACAAGATTCATTTCAATAAAGATCAATGATGTGCCATGTAAGAAGACTAAAGAAAAAAAAAAAAAATCAAATTAAACTGTAGGTTCTAGTACTTCCATTTCATTCCCTTATACCATCCAACATTTAAATAGTGTTTCAAGCAGAAACAGCACAGAAAAAGAGCACCTATGATCTCATGTGAGACAGCATGCATATATAAAAAAACAGCCACATACAGATTGGTATCAGAAGTCTAAATAGCAATAAAAACTCTGTTACAGGATATTTGATTGTTATAAATAGAAGGTTATAACAATTGATATTTGTTACAATAAGGTTGGGTTGTCTCTTTTTATGCAAAGGCCTCACATGCCTAATGAATAGGAGATTTATGTGTTAGTTAAGAATGAGAAAAGATAAGCTGTATCAAAGGAACTGTATTATGATAATAAGCTTTTCCGCACTGCTTGTTTCTTGTTGGTTTTGTTGGGTTTTTTTAAGAGTCCAGAATCAAACCGCTGATTTTATAGGGCAGCATTTTCAATGAGAATTAGATAGTGAAGTACTGTTGAAAACAAGATATCTGTTCTCCATTGCTTTAATTTCCATTCTGTTGAAAATAAGGTGACAACAAATATTGAATTGGTAACTTTTTAGTACTTTAAAAATGGATTAAAATCTTGGCCTTCAATAATTGCAGATCTATCTTTTCTCTATATAAATATAACAAGAAATTGCCAAGAGCACTTCTGGAGAACTGTAATTCTGGTCTCTGTGTTGTAAAAAAATTACATCATTATGGTACATACAAAAGCAATGAAAGTGCTGAAAGGTTTAGAAAAATGACCTATGAAGAGAGGTTAAGAGCACTTAACCTGTACAGTCGACAGAGAAGAAGGGCAAGAGGTGATAAAATAAATATCTGTAAGTACCTTCCAGGAATTACTAAAAAGGAAATAAAAAAACCCAACAGTTTTAATTTAATTTGCCATTGTATTAAAAGAAGTGGTGGCCTGAAATTAAGAAAATGGAAGCCAAAAAGTGAAAAAAATACTGTATAACAGTCAGGTCAATTAAACTGTAGAATAACATGCCAAGACAGCTATTATCACCTAAAACAGTCAAGGCATAACACAGAAAGAAATACTGGGGGAAACTTATACAAAATTGCAGTGTAATCCTACTGCTATATGAAGATGGGTCAGATGACCCAACAGGTCATTCCTAACTCTAATATGTGTTATATTAGGGTTAGGAATGGATTTAAGGATTTAAGGATAATACAAGACAACAAATCATCAGCAGTATTAATAGACATCCACACAGGTAGGATTTATTTGCCCTTCAAAAGAAATACTTTCATAAGTAAGTTGCAGGGTTTTAAAAGAAAATTACTACCATACATTTGGAGTTGTTTCCTCCATATCAGTAACATCAGGGTTTGAGATACTCTGTAGATGATTTCTCTTCTTTTTAAGTCTAAATAAATGTCTCAAAAATATATTTATAGTGACTAGCTAGCCACATACGCAGGTTAATAAATTATTTAGGCCTAAGTTGTTCAAAAAGTGCCACAGAAGCAAATATTCTTTCAAGTTTTAAGAAGTTTAATGTTGTACAAAATGATCTATTTGATCAATGTTCAAGCCTATATTGCTTTTAATCTGAACTCAAGCAATTTTTAGTTTGATACAAAATACTATTAAGTATTTAAAAATCCTCATTTAACATAGATTACACATTAATATTCTGAGAACAATGCTGCTCTAAAGTATGAGGACTTTGCCATTAATTTTAGTATCTCTTTTTCTATTTTCTTCCTTTTTTTTTTAATTTTTCTAGACTATCAAACCAAGAAACCTTTCTCTGATTTCAGAAAGCACACTGAAAGACAGCTTGATGGGTTACGGGCAGCTTATTTTAAAAGTAATGCAAAATGTGGATTCTATTAATGGGAGATCCAGGATCTATCAATGCATAATTTCCATATAAATGACAAAGAATTAGTGGCATGGTCCTTCGCTATTCCAAAGAGAAATTTGAAACTGCATTTCAACTTTAGTTTCTTGGAATACAATAGTTAAAAAAAAATACAACCACCAAAAACCCCTCCTCATTTAATGAAATTCACATAAAATGCAGAACAGGACACACAAAAAGACCTTTGTGAGACTTCAGATCATAATTCAATGTTATGTTTTCCCTGTCTGCTGATTGTTAAATATGATGGCAGTACTTACCATGAAGAAGACACAAGTCAAACTGTTGAAGAGAAAATAAAAAGAAAAATGAAAAACCTCTTTAAATTTATACAAGAGTGTTATAAGTTATTTTTTGTTCAAAAATTTCAGCATTTTTAGAAATCAGTTTTCAGCATTTTTTTGCAATTCTGAGAGGTTCAAAATATTTTGAAAGAAATATGGAAATTAAGAAATTTCTGCACATCAGATGAATATGGCTAGTTTTCAGCTGATATTTTGTTACAAAATTGCTAATCTCACTTCTTCAGCACTAGGTGTGATGTTGACAATCTTGTTCCTCTGAGACTGCCTCAGAACCTTATTTTACTTTAATAAAAGTACTTCAAAGTTATTTTAAGCAGAAGATATTTGGGACTACAGAATAAAATACACACAACCGAACTAAATATAATAATGAAACAATAGGTATAATACATGAATCATACTCTGGTCCTTGGAGATCAAGTAATTCTTTTCCTTTAAATAATTGCATAGCAGAACCAGTATGCTTTATTTAACTGTCTTCATAAGAATTTCAATTGCAATTGAGATATTTCATAGCACACTTTCTCAAAATTTCCCCTGCCCCACTTCATGAAGAAGAAAAATCCCAGTTGTATAATAAATTTAGATCCAATTATGTTCTCATTATTTTTTTTGTAAAATATATTGATAACTGATAGATGCATGCTTAAAAACACCAAGCCCTCATCATTTTAGATGCACAGAACAGCTTGATGTGATGAGCTGACAGAGAATGTACAATAGGTCTTTCTCTCATACTATTCTACTAGAGTTCAATTATTTCAATATGAATATTAAAAAAGGGATACCTTATAAAGGTCCTCTCAGTCTTATTTTATGACTGTCTATGGCAATCCAAAACAAAAACAGGTAAGCAAATAAACAACAAATAAAACCTCTCACTAAGGCAGAATATAGTAAATTGAGACAGGAAAAGATATATCAATATAAGAATTTATGCCAACAAAAGTAGAAGAAAGCATGGCACAAAAATAATGAAGGATCTGAATGGAAAACTCACCTGGTGACTAGATCTCACAATTTCGAGTTCTAGCTATACCTGTCTTGATTTTAGTGCTGCTGTTTAGGATATAAACTTGTGTCAGAGACCAAAACTTAGCTCACAGAAAACTTCACATTCTGGAAGAATTCAAACTTTTTTGCAAAATCCTTATTTTGTGTGACAGAGCTGAGAAATGGGATTTACTTATTCTTGAGTCCATGAACAAGGTGCAAGGAAACAGTGTAGCTTCTCTAGAGCTAATACAGCAACTCAGTCAGTGTACACTGACTTCCTTCACATCACATGTATTTCGGATTTGAAGCGTCTACGTAATTTTCTAAGCATGTTTTACTATTGTATTGAATAATAATATTAATTCATATTTTTAAAATAATCTGTATACCAGAGCATATTTTCCATCTGAGAATTTGTTCACAGTGCTCTGGGTGTTTGGAATAACTGGTCTTAATTCTAGAAGTCATATTGCATTCATACAGTGCAGAATTTGATCCTTTTTTAATTCATCAGGCAAACAGTTCTTTCTTCTGTAAAGACATTTCAGGAAGGAAAAGGCTTTCCTGAAAAAAATAACTTACATTGTTATATCATTTTAGTCTGAACAGACTTAGTAGTTCATAATTCGTATATATGCATATAGGAAAAGTGAATCAGAGAGAGATGAAGCAACATACTGAAATTAACAAAGCAGCAAACTAGGCTAGTATTGAGCTATTTTCTTGTAGGAATGTGGCTTTGTTTCCTTCACTTTGCATTGCTTAAGTGAAAGCATGAGAGCCTATTTGCCTTGCAGATTTGAGAAAATATATCTATTTCCTTAAGATTAAATTTCTGTCACTATACTATTGCTGTCACTCCTGTTTCATGCACTAGTTGCTTTATCTCAGCAAGTGTTGATAAAACAGCACCACAAATTTGTATTCTGGGGAAAAAATGTACTTTCATTGTTTGCTCTGGGGAACAAAAAATATGTTTGAATATTTGTCTCAAACATGTACGCACACGTGCAGTTTAGTCATCTGCCCCAGTATTCCTTAATGTTTTATCCTTCACTACTGCTAGGAGTTCAGTGAAATGAAACTTAAGGAATAATCCAATGTTAAATTAAGTAAACACTAAGCAGATTCCTTAGGAAAAAATAGTAATATTTCTGGTTTGGGATATCTCTAGCTGCCTCCAGCATGTTAGTGGAAGAATGCCTCTATTGCTGGCTGGCAAATGCTGATACTGAACCTACAAATAGACCCATAGATAAGAACAAATAGGCTGTTTTTCTCCTTTTGTAAGTAGATGTTAAAAGTGCTGGGGACAGTAAAATTATGCTGCAGTAATGAAATATGTAGCAAGATGTCTGGCTGTGTTAATTCACTTTCTTTGATAATGAGTTATGGGTTGTTTTGGTCCGTGTTCCCCATATCCCATAGTTAAATTCAAATTTGTATTAAAGACTCTTCCAGAGTCACCTTAATCAGGTCCGCAGCATGGAAAGACTAACAAGTACTGGATTGATATGCTTGAGAAATAGGAAGTCTGGAGCCCAGAGAATCAATCCATTTGTTGGAAAGAGAAAATGCTGTTTGCCAGGTCTTGTATTATAGGGTTGTATTCCAGGAGCATTTTAAAGAGGTTATATAGCATTCATCTACTAAATGTGCTATTTATAAGGGTAAAAATATATCAAACCACAATTAAAATGGAGGCTTTTCTTCATAAAAAGACTGAATCAAGCTAACATAAAACAGCAATGTTAAAGTATAATCCCTGCTATGCTTGTGAATTTGTCTTTTGTCTGTACAGCGACTTAATGAGTAGCTTTATGAAACAGAAGACAGGATGAGGAAATTGACAATTATTGTAAGTCCCTTGAAAATTATAAGCCTCCAGGAGCTATATGATGTTGTAGCAGCTCTCTGCAGTTTCTACACAAACTAAGAGTCTTTTCCTAGTCAACACCTTTCTTACCTGACTATGGTAGTTTCTGTATTATGGAAAAGTAAAGATATCAAAAACCTCTCTTTGCTTACACAAAGTTAATTTCAGTGAACTCTATTAAATAAACAGAGATATTTCATTTCCAGTGGGCTAGATAAGAGGGAATTTGTCCTCTTGCATTTTATTTCCCCCTGCAGAAACCACTTGAAAGATTAAATTAACTAGAAAGCATGATTCGTGGGGATTTCTTTGGCACAAATATGATGAGTATTATTTAAAATATAAGAGAAAGCATTTGATTGTGACACTTCTAAACACTAGTCTTTAATAATTTAATTTTATTGATCTCATGGTCTCTACAGCCTTTTCAAATCAAATTATTGTCAAAGGGATTAAGTCCATTAGACTCCTGCCTCCAATAACAATGCATTGGGAAACTAGGATATTTTGAAATTTTATTTACACTGGGCATTGACAGCTCATGGCACAGCCTTAAATCAGCAGTTGTAAGAATTTATATATATTTCCAGTAAATATAAATAGTATTTTAAAACTTTTAATCATAAAGAGAATAACTCACAGAGGTGTAAATGCTATGTCTAGGCAAAATTGCAAATCCCTGAAGCTCAGGAGCCAGTTCTTTATTTGTGTCTACCCTCCTCCTTCAAGAAATCAAGAATGAAATATAACTTGAACTACAAAATCCCAAAGAAAGAATACTAAAGAGGCACTAGGATTCTTTCAGTACTGCAATTACACTGTTTCAGAGCTAGTAGCCATAAACTGCACTGATATTTTGTTCTTCTAACAATGTTTTACGGTCTCAAAATACAAATATTTAGGTATTTCAAAATAACTAGTTACATTTAATAAATGGCTACAGGGCACTCACGGTGTCTATCTGTGACTATTTCCTTGTATTTTTCTCTTACTACATAAAGGCCTAGTGATCATCTTTATGTATGAAGTTCATTAGAAATATGGATCACTTAATACTGAATGCATATAATTATCATTATTAAAAAAATAATTCTGTTAATAAAAACTGGGGAGTGTAAAGATTGTGAAGAGTACAGCACATATGAACCAGTGTACCAATGACATTATTCACAAGTAAAATCACCTAAGATTATATTTATCAATCATCTGTCCCATTGTATAGTTACGATATTCTTAAAGCACAGACACTATTTCTGTCATCAGGAAGTAAAGAACTGCCTTTATTTTTTATCTGACAATAGAAGATGGCTGTCACTAGGGTATTTCTGTCCCTACATGTTTTTAAAGCAATCAAAAAATTATCCTTCAAGATAAAGAAAACTTAGGAAGAGACACCTCCAAATACTCAACACCCATAGTTGAGATTAAAGATAAAAGATATTAACCTGATAAAATGCAAAATTAGGTAAAGGTACATAAGCAATAAGGTAATTAAAATCAGCCTTGCAAGCAGTCTTACGTAAATTCAGATAATTTCCTTTCACCTTAATGGAGCACAGATTCAGCCTCTTCATTATTATTTCCATATTACAATATGGTCAAACTGCCTACATTTTTAAGATTATCTCAATGTTTCAATATTCCTTTCTGTCAACATTCTTTCTACCAAAAGAATATGCTCATATGTCCAATGACTCCTCTAAATACCTGGTTTTCAAAGTCTTGCATCTATAAATGCAAGGCCTTCCCTAAACATTCAGTATATTTGACAATAAAAATGAAAAATGACTGAATGTAGTTAAAATCAGAAAAAAATCATTACTGAATCCTTCATACTTCACCAGTTATACCTTTGGCATAAAATTATGCCTGGGATATGAAGCACTGCTAGGGCACTTTGCTTAACTAATAAGTCTTTAGTTGAAGCCTAAGTGGAAGAATTATATCGGATCTAATCAGCCAGGAACTACTGACTTGCAGCACTTATGTTAAAATATCACATGACCCTTTGTAACTGTGGATTTCTTTATTCTTTTAGAAACAGTTTCTTCTCTAGAGCATACTGAATAGTATCACATAACTAACCTGGATAAATGCATATGATGGAGTTTTATGAGGGCTTTTTTATTATTATGAGGTCACTTTTATTGCTTTCTTCCCCCCTCCTTTTTTAACCACAGTCTATTTGCCAGCTTCAGATAAAGAATTTTAGGCAACATTTGGACAGTGCTGTGTTACTATGAATTCTGAATAACCAATGGGGTCAACTTCATTAGAAACTGCATAAAACTCAGTCCATTAAATTGTCTTTTTCTAGCCTGCAGTAATGTCTTATGGCTTTTATAATATTAATTAGCATACCTACTTCATCACCAAAACAAATGTTCATTTTAAAAGAACATAGTGGCTGCTTCTTCTACCACTGAAATAGTTTGTAGGGGAAAAACAGTAGAAGAGGTGCTAGGTTTAAAATTTTTAAAAAAACTTAATAGATTAAAAAGTAAAGACATGAAACAAAATTATTTTATCAAAGAAGTAAGCAAATTATAACTAAAGTTAAAAACCAAACTTGCATTGGCCCACTTCTCAAGTGTGTCAAGGTCCCTCTAGATGGCATCCGTCCCCTCCAGTGTATAAGATGAACTACACAGCTTGGTGTCATCAGCAAACTTAAGTTAAAAAACAAACAAAACAAAACTCATGAAAATAATCCCAAGTCATTACTTTTTACATCTTTATTTTTAAATCGTCATCAGCTTATTTTAATACCTTTGGTCACAGAAGTTATTTGAACTGCTCATAACACAAAGCCCAAAAGAATGTGCTCATATCTCCAATGACTCCTCTAAATACCTGGTCATCTAAGTTTTACTCTAGTCTGAAATTGTCTTCATTACCACTTCATCAGGTGAAAGCCTGAAGCATAGAATAATGGAATCATGGAATTGTTAAACTGGAGAGAACATTAAGATCATCTAGTTACAACACCCCCGTCATGGGCACAAACACCTTCCTCTAGACCATGTTGCACAAGGCTCTCTCCAACCTGGCCTTGAACATTGCGAAGGATGGAGTGTTTACCACTTCCCTGGACAGCCTGTTCTAGTGCTTCACCACCCTTACAGTAAATAATTTCTTCCTCATATCCAATCTAATCTTACTCTGTTTAAGTTTGAACCCATTACCCCTTGCCTCTCACTACGTTCCTTAATAAATAGTCCCTCCCCAGCATCCCTATAGGCCCCCTTCAGACATTGGAAGGCTGCTATGAGGTCTCCAAGCAGCCTTCTCTTCTCCAGGCTGAACAGCCCCAACTTTCTCAGCTTGAAAAAGGTGCTCCAGTCCCCTGATCATCCTCATGGCCTTCCTCTGGACTTGTTCCAACAACTCCATTCCCTTCTTATGTTGAGAACACCATAACTGTGCACAATACTCCAAGTGAGGTCTCATGAGAGCAGAGTAGAGGGGCAGGATCACTTCCTTTGACCTCTTGGTCACATTCCTTTTGATGCAGCCCAGGATATGGTTGGCTTTCTGGGCTGTGAGTGCACACTGCTGGCTCATGTTAAGTTTCTCATAGACTGACACCCCAAAGTCCTTCTCCTCAGGGCTGCTCCCAATCTCTCTGCCCAACCTGTAGCTGTGCCTGGGATTGCTCCGACTTGGGTGTAGGACCTTGTACTTGCCATGGTTAAACTTCATAGGTTTACCATCAGTCTACCTCACAAGCATGTCAAGGTCCCTCTGGATGGCATTCCTTCCCTCCAGAGTATCAGCTGAACTACACAACTTGGTGTTACTGGCAAACTTGCTGAGGGAGCACTCAATCCCACTGTCCATGTCACCAGCAAAGATGTTGAACAAGACCTCTCACAATACTGATTCCCGAGGGACACCACTTGTTATTGGTCTCCAGCTGGACATTGAGCCATTGACCACAACTCTTTGTGTGCAGACACCCAGCCAGTTCTTTATCCACTGAGTGGTCCATCTATCAAATTGATGTCTCTCCAATTTAGAGACAAGGTTGTCATGCAGGATAGTGCCAAACACGTTGCACAAGTCCAGGTAGATGACATCAACCACTCTACCTCTGTCTGCCTGTTCTGTAGCCCCACCATAGAAGGCCACCAAATTGATCAGGCAGGATTTGGCCTTGGTAAAGCCATGCTGTGTGTCACCAAGCACCTTGTTGTTCTTCATGTGCCTCAGCATGCCTTCCAGGAAGCTCTGATCCAGGATTTGCCAGGCACACAGTTGAAACTGACTGGTCTGTAATTCCCTGGGTCATTCATTTTCCCCTTCTGGCAAATGGGGTTATATTTCCCTTTTTCCAGTCATCAAGAGCTTCACCAGACTGCCACGATTTTTCAAATGTGATGAACAGTGTCTTAGTAACTTAATTCACCAGCTTCTTCAGGACCCGCAGATGGATTTCATCAGGTCCCATGGATTTGTGTACATTCAGGTTGCTAAGATGGTCTCGAACCAGATCCTCTCCTACAGTGGGCCCAATGTCTTCATTCTCACAGATCTTCCTTCCAAGTCTTGGTTGGTATGGTCAGAGAATTTTTCAGTTAAGACTGAGGCAAAGAAGTCATTAAGAACCTCTGCCTTCTTCAAATCCAGGGTTGCCTGTTGTCCCGCTAGCTTCCAGAGGGAGCCCATGTTGTCCATAGTCTGTCTTTCATTTGCTATGTACCTATAGAATCTCTACCTGTTATCTTTAACATCCCTAGCCAAGTTTAATTCTAACTGGGCCTTAGCCTTCTTAACCTGGTCCCTAGCTTCCCGGACAACTTCCCTGTATTCTTCTCAGGCCATCTGTCCTTGTTTCCACCTTTTATAAGCCTCTTTTTTCCTTCAAATTTTCCTCAGCAGGTCATTATCCATCCAAGGAGGTCTCCTGGTCCTCCTGCACTCCTTTCTAGTTGGGATGCAACACTCCCGAGCTTATAGCAGGTAATCCTTGAATATCAACCTAGAGTCTTGGGCCCCCCTGCCCTCTAAGGCTATATCCCATGGAACGTTACAGAGCAGATTGCTGAAGAGGCCAAAGTCTGCTCTCTTGAAGTCCAGGGCATTGAGCTTGCTGCACGCTCTTCTCACTGTCCCGAGAATCTTGAATTCAACTATCTCATGATCGCTGCAACCAAGGGTGCTCTGGAGTATCACATTTCCAACCAGCCTTTCCCTACTGGTGAGAGTGAGGTAAAGCATGGCCCCTCTTCTCAGCTCCTCTATTACTTACAGAAGAAAGTTGTCTTCCACACAGTCGAGGAACTTCCTGGATTGCTTGCGCCGGGCCATACCATCCCTCCAACAGATATCAGGGTGGTTGAAGTACCCCATGAGAACAAGGGCCTGTGAGCATGAGGCTGTTCCTATCTGTCTAAAATAACATAATAAATAAGATAAAATGAGATAACACCTTTCTCTTTAAAAAGAATATAAACTTGTAAATTTGTACTCTGTTTTACATATTGACTGGTATAACATCAAAATTCATAACATAAATTTTCCTTTTTTCTCTTTTACTAATTTCTGACTACATCTGCCCCTGTCAAGAAATTGCCAAATGATCAGCAGAGAGCTGATACAGGCAGCAGTAATGCAAGTTTTCTATGTAGTGCCCCATAGCAGCGCTTAAAATGTTTAAAAGATTGAGGCTTGAAAAAATGGAAGGTGTACAGCTGCACAGCTGGGCTAACATAACATGACCATACTACTCTGAGCATGGTTATGAGTGCCCCACAATACATGAGGACGTTTAGTTCCCAGAAAGAGAGTAGATCTCCCTATTCCTAGTTATTCCTACCCTACCTCTTTGACAATAAATACATGCCAGAGAGTAGTGTGTGGGTTTGTTAGGTTCCTTCAGTATTGGCCCCTGTGTTCAAAGCAGTCCTCAAGATATTGTTTGAGAAACAGCAATTCCTGGTTCAAAAATGTGCACTGTATTTCAATGCATTGTTCCTATCACACCCATTGCTGCTTGTCATGGGTTCAGCTAGCTCTGAGTACAGGAGTAGTCAGAGAAATAAGAAATAGTTTAGCATTGTGTTTTGGTTTGTTTCTTTTTTTTTTTTTTTTTTTGTCAAATTGGAAATAATGATATAAATCTAGCATGCTTGGATAGACCTCATTAAAATACATTGACTTTTCAGATACATAAGATGAGTTCAAGTTAGAGACTACCATTCTTACTATTTTTTTCTCAAGATTGCAGTTTTGATACTTTTTTCACAATCACTGACTTTGATTTAGGTAAGCAAACAGATTTTAAAACATTAAAGAGGGTTTGAAAGTCCTAAAAGTATTTTGTATGTAGAGAAGAAATATTTGTAATTGTATCTTGGGCACAACAGCCTGGGAGTTCTGATTTATTGGAAAGGCAACAGCTCTTGCCAATTAAAAAATTAAAACTGGGTAAAAATTTTCAGAGCTTGACAGTTTTAAAAATACAATTTTGTATTAATATAAAAGCTTTTAATCAATTTTGAAAAAAATTGTTATAAAACTATGAGAGAGCAATTCAATTAAGCAAGATAAAAAAGAAGAAAGAAAAGCTTCGTATTTTAAACTTATATATTAGGGAGACTTAATTATTTTAATATACGAATACACCAGTGGGTCATATTTAATATATATTGACAATATGTTGGAAAAAAGCCCACAACAGTAACATTAGAGCTGAATGATATGAACTAAAATGATATTTAGCTGTATCCAACCAAATAAATCCATGTTATACAAAGTTTCTGAATATAAGAAAATGTATTTCCTTGTTCTTCTTTGTCAGTTTTTTGTTAAAGGTATGTATTTCTGTTCAGTCTTAACAAAAGCAACTCTTTGAATTTCCAAGAGAATGGACATCAAGTTAGCTGTTTTCAAGTTAGGTGTTATCAAAGTATATTTTTCTTGGAATTACAGAAATACAGGTAGGTTCTGTTTCATTTGTTGCCAGAAGGCTTCCTATGAGATTGAAGCTGATGCTCTTTTTTATGAAATTCTGAGAGCAAAAATCTCTCTCGCTGTAAAGTTATGCAAATCCAGCAAAATCAAAGGATTGCTCATGCCTGTATTGGTACTAGCAAAAAATATGATGTCCGGACTTTAAGTATGTTGGTGTAATATGGACATTTGGAAATATTTACAGAGATATAGAAAGTAAAATCAGAAAGAGTATTTGTTCTTGTTAAATCTAGGCCTGTTATTACTGTTGTTGTGGAACACATTTGCATAGCCATTAGTAGAGGTGATATAAGCATTATAGCATTTATATCAAAAAACTTCTTTGATATAATTTCTCAAAGGTAATTTTATGTTGATATCAAGAATCCGTGGAGGTCCTTTTATTTTCATACAAACATGTTAGTATTCAGTACTAATAGCAATATCATAAGCCAGTAGTTTTTACTCAGTAATATACATACTCTTTTCAAGTTCTGTTTCATAGAGTATTTCAAAGACTTCCAGTGTTGACAAAACGTAAAAAACAGGATGCATGTCCTATCCAGATAATGTCACAGAATTTATTCTCTAAGAAAACCTCTATTCTGGCCTACAAAAAGGTCACTTTTGTATTACTCCTGTGATAGGAAAGAAACACAAGGCTACTTTCATTACAAAGCTTGGTGATGATACCACCATAAATAAAGTGGGAATGGAATTTTGGATTAAAAAGAATGGGCTTCCCCTGTTCACTCACATGGATAAGAATACAAATAGTATTATTTTTTAATTTTGTTTCTAATTATGTATTTTCACAATTTGATCACTCAAAGCTTTAATCAAAAAGCAACGATTTTCAGTGAAAAATAAAAATAAATTGCTCAGATCATACTCCAAAAAAACTCTAACCATTTTTTTTTCAGCTGAATGAGTTCATGATAAGTGAAAATGTTAGCAAATTTTTTTTCAAAGTCTGATATTAAGAACTAACATTCTTGTGTAGTTCTAAGAGAACCTAACTTAGGTTTTGCTTCTATCTGATACACATGTAAAATGAATGACCACATTTATTGTTTTTTTCAGCTTTCATTCTAAAAGGATTTAAATAACTTCTGAGTTAAATGGATATTTATATTTATACAGATAAATTTCATGTATAATATATGTTTTTCTTTAGATTGAACAGAAGATTTCAAACATATCTGAACCAGGTCAGAACCCAACAAAATTGACCAACAAAAACAAATGCCCAGAATGTCTTACACACACTGTTTTATTGGTTTTACATCTGAAAAAAGCTACACTCATATGCAGCAGTCCATCTGCTACTCTGACAGGGAAAATAAATTATGAAAATGCAAGAGGAAAAAATAACTGTATTTATATGGCAAATAGCCATTCTCTCTGAGATTCAAAGTCGTGTGAAATGGAGAATTCACAGCAGATTAGAAAGCAAATATGAAACAGAAATCCAGATTGCCTTTTAAGATAAGAAAATTCTAAGAGAATTTGTCTTTCAAGCTCTTGACGCCCTTTGCCTCATAGCAAATGAAAGAATAGCAAGGGCTTATTTCTTCTGGAACACTGCAGCAAGGAATAGACAAAATAGGATTATCATTGTCCCCCAGGGACAATGGGTTAAGGAAAGCTCGCATAGTTAGTAATGCTTAAATCTAGTGCCATTACTTGGGAAGCTGAAGTCATGGGCAAATGACCATTTCCTTTTCAATATTGAAAGTAAAGGCCACTTCTGAAATACTTCCCATTATCAGGGGATTTGAAACTGCATGGAGATCACATAAGCATTCATTCAAATGAGATTTGAGGTGACACAGATTGACAGTTAAAAAAGGTCTTGTTTCTAAGCAGAACAGTTAAATCCTTTTTCTGCACTAGCTGAACACCTTTTAGGGTTAGCTGAGAGGAGCTTGCTGACTAGCACTTTGTAGGGTAACAGTACAATGCTGAGTCAGGAAGCCCTGCCATGAATACAACCTGAAACCTCCATTATAGTAGTCAAATTATCAAACGATAAATTCCACGGTAGCAGTACCAAAAGAACAATAAATCAAGAAGCAACCAAGTGGATCAAGTTGCCACAGAATTTCTTCAAAGCAGCCTTGGAATTTTTTTTGAAGTTGGAAAGTCTATCATAAATTTTGTGCAATATTTTTATCGGAGATTTGCTAACTTATCTAAGTGATAACTAATAGAATGACAGCAGTAGATTGACATAGTAATGCTGGAGAATTAATCATATCACTGCAAAATAGCCTTCCTTAGCTACTTATTCAGAACTGACCTTTAACCACCAAACTGACATTCATAAGCCCAGTGGTGAATATTTCAACATTTGGTGAATTCCACTAAATTGCTAACATTTTCTAAGTACATCAAACTCAAGCTTGGTTTTAGTATGCCTTCAAATATTACTCCTGGACTTTTTGTAAAAATGAGCATTGCCAAAATTTACCATACAAATAGTACTTATTTATTCAAACATAACAATTCACTTGTCTTTTTTCTTTTGACATACTTCACTTTTCTTTTGACATTTCTTTCTAGCCTCCTTCTCAGACCCCTTTACCAGCCTTGCTAATGTGCAGCTAACAGCCAGAAATAAGACCACTTTGAACGTCTCCCTCAATTTTGGCTGTCTAATAAGATTCCAAGCAGAAAAACTCAATGTAGGAGAAGAAAAGGAAGTGTGAGTGTTAGGGCATGTGATTATATACAAGCACACACAAAGGGCCAGACAGGCACAATGCCAGTCAAGGGAACCCAAATAACTTCTGCGAGAAACGAACTCTGGGATTTCCCCCAGCTGTCTCAAAAGAGACTTAGCCCCTGTGTCAAGGTGGAACACCCACCACCATAAGCCAATGTAGTGTCTCCAAAGATCACCTTTCTAGCTGCAGGGGATCACTGCCCAGGAGTACAGGGCTCATTGTGGGAAAAGCCTTTTATGATTGCACAGGACATTACAAGATATTTAGGGGAGGAATCAAAGGCGGAAAAAGGGGGGATCAAGGTGGTTTGGGGAGAAACATACATGGAAAAATAGAGGAATAAGATGATCGAAAGAGCTGGTCACATGTAAACAGGCAGCTGTTCAGTACACATCTGGCCATACTATGCAGTCAATGCAGTGTTCCCTGATCACTTACTAAATGGCATTTCTAATTTATG
>JANRGW010022615.1:0-21853 GCA_024733675.1 Psilopsiagon aymara
ATACAATTAATACACAGCAAATCTCTCCCAACAGCCAAAGGCACAGCTCTTATGAATGGATGAGGAAAACAGTGCAATCCACTTCCACAGGTAGGAGGACACTGAAGTTTTATGCTGAGAAGAGATTTTGCTGCTTTTGCATTGTTGGGGTGTTTGTGCCAGGTTCCCTGCTTGGTGGGAAGCATCCAGTGTAACAAAGATAGATCCTAATTGCTCTGAAGGATTCTTTTGCTAGCAGTTAAATGATGGTTCAGTTACTGGGTGCTGGGTTTGATCTGCTGACTTCTTGTATTTCTTGCTTGACCTTTAATGCTGAAGCAAATGCAAAGTCCTTTGACAAGGAAGTATTTTCACTTCAGAGATGTTAAAAAAAAATGTGATTTCAAATAACTGCTTTTAATAGGAATCTGATAGCTTAGAATGAAGCAGCATGTCTGCAGAAAGCAAGCATGATGAAAGTGCTGTATTTTACACCACCTATACTTTGCTTATTTTCCTCAAGTTTTAGAAATATATATGGAAAGTTCAAGTAAAATATACATAGTAGGGGGCTGGAAGTAAGGCTTCATATTAGAAACAACTTCTCTAAACCTCAGAACACTGTGAAATGAGATCTGCAAGATCAATGAGTCAATGCCCCAAACCCAGGAGTGATAAGGAAAACTGCTTCACTCAGTAGTAGTGACTCTCAGGATATGCAAGACTAGAGATCCCTGGTAAAACACTCAGTTAATACAGCCACAGCTTAGCCTCCAATGCGCAATTCCTCAATTGCGTTTAAGCAGTAAGTCATGAAGCAAGAGAAGGTTATGTTTGATTGTCATGAGGAACAAGACAAAAAAACAGAAACACTGAGCATCCTGAAAACAAAAACCTTAACTTGTATGAACAGGAGAAAAAAAGGAAACAAGACAGGGGAGAAAGAAAAGAGGGAAAACTGCAGAAAAGAAGAGGCCAAATCCACTTATGTAACAGTATCTGATCCTCCAAGGTGCTGAGTAGTTTTGCCACGCACTGAGATCAGTAGAAATTCAGGCTGCCCAATGCCTCCCCTAAAAAGATCCTCACAGTATTCCAGTGTTACATCCCAGGAAGGTTCCTTTCCTTTAAGCCCTTCCTCCTGCCCCTGCTCTATTCCACACATGCCTGTAAATAACAGTTTTCAAAGCAAGCACTGAATCAATCTCCAATGGAAAAGCAATTGCTTAGAACAGACTTTAGAAAAATGAAAGCAACTGTATAGAAAAATTGTCTATATTAAAACAATGCATCTAATTTCTATGGACAGACCAAGTTATCCTCAATCCCGCTGCACACAACTTCAGTTTAGAGAGTCCACTGAAGTGAATGGGACAATCAGAATAGGTTATTACTCTGGGTGAACAGAATTTTGGGGTGGATGAGGCAGTAGGTATTTTAAAACCAGATTTGTTCTTCACTGAATACTCTCTGAGCAAAGACAAAAGAGGTTGGTCTTGAAAAAACAGCTTACTTTTGAGTAGCCCTTACAAAGGCAATGGAATTGCTTACAAACTGTGATTTACAGATGGCAGAACACTTGCCCAAAACCCCACAACTTCTCTTCTTTCCCTACCTGCCTTTTGCTCCTGTGGATTTAAACTGCAGTCTTTCAGAGAAAGGACTGATTTGACCTGTGCTGTCCTTTTTCTAGCAGGGTGGACATACTGTGAGATAGATTTTTATATATACATATGTGTGTGTATATATGTTTATATAAAATAAACCACATTCTAACTGCCTGCTGTCTGCTCAAGAAACATGCCTAGGGCTTTCTAACCTTCCAAATTTCAAGCCTGCACAGGGCAGAGCATTCACAGGAGGTGTTGGGACCCTGTTCTGGAATAGGCCAACAAGACACTGAGCATCCTAATTTCAGGAAGAGATGAAGAAATCAGCATGTCACAGGAGCATACACTCCCAAATGCCCAAAGGCCAGCATAAGGCCCTCTGAAGTTAGTGGAAGCCTATCATTCATTTAATGGCTACTGGGTCATGCTTTAGGGAAAATCCCAGATAAGGAATTCTGCTGCTTCTTCCCCTCTTCTTTTCATTTGCTAGGCCAGGAATGCTCAGTGCTAATCGACCTGCTCCACTGGAGTCTGCTCCTTTTGCTGGATCATGATCAAACCCCTCAGCATTTTCTTAGACGCTTTCTATTCCCTAAGGCTGTATGCACACACTGAGCACTGCCCTTCTGTCTCTTTGCAAACCTTTAGGAATGCCAGTAAAGGTCTTGTATAGGCAAGAATGAAGGAATTACACCTATTATTATTAACTTTTGTTATTTCCTGTTAAATAGATATGAGACACTATTCTTAAAGATGGAACAACTGAGGCTCAGACTTACCTGAAGTGATCAGAACAGAAATTAGGCATATTGATTTCATTATTTGTTCATTACGTGTTGCAAAATACTATCAATAATAATATTATCTCATTATGGAAACAATAATTATTAAGGCAAGTGATTTCTACAAGGTATCTTGGAAGTGTGCTAGAGATGTTCCTGTACTCTCACCCCTTTAAGATCAGTAGGGATTCTTTCCAAAGGTTTACTTACATTGAGTAGTCTGACTTGTAGCAGCTACAGAAACAAGGCTCAGAACCAGTGATGTTTCCATCTCCACAGATTTTGGGGTTTATCTTCTCCTATCCAAGCTTTGTGCCCTCATGACCTGGCAGATGACAAAACAGCTGATTGAAATTGCTGCCACTGCCTCAGGCCCTCCAGGTCTTTCAACTCTGTTGCCTACAACTAATCTGGAACAAAAGAAGAAATGGCTTCAAGTCTTACTCTGTAACTTTAAATATAATATCTAATGTAAAACCATGTCTTCAACTGGTATTCAGTGAAGGTTTTGAGGTTATGCTACTTGAAACTGGAAGACCTCAGTATTTAACGCCAGACTATCATCCTGGTTTAGTGTTACAGGAATACATTTCCCACAGAAAAGATCCACTGAGGCTTTCATCTATCATTCTCTCTGGTTGAAGAATGTCTGAGTGTTTCTCCCTGTAACTTTGGAACTGGAGGGAGTGGGACTTGATCCTAAACACAATGCAGCTAGGATCCAGTGCTTAGTCACTGCATTCTTGAGGGTGTTCAGGATAGAGGAGAAAGCAAATGTGTTTTGACTCTAAACACATGAAGGAGGAAACACTGACTACTTACTGTTTTCAAGCAAGAACACAGATGGGAAAAGACCCTTCTCTAACCCTCACACTGCTCCTGCCCCCTCTCCTAAAGCCCCAGTTTGACAGAACAAGCAAAGCCAAGACAACTAGTCATTGTAATAGAACAGAACAAAGCCACAGCAACTGCAGATTTGAGGTGGCAATTCCACACACACAAAGCATAATTACAGGGAAATTCTTTGATGGAGAGTAGAATAAAATCACCTTAGAACAAGTTACAAATCTCCTCCTGTTGATTTCAATGCATTTATGGAGGTCTGCAATCACTCACACAGGAGCAAACTTTACTTTTTGCCTTTGAGAGAAAACAACATACATCTGTGGTAAACTGGTGCCCAAAACAGTAAGCTGGAGAAGTTGAGCACCAGGCAGTTCCAGCAGCAATGAAAAGCTGCTCACAAAGCTGAAAGTACGTCTTAAGAACTGCACTTCCATGACCATAAAAAAGGGAGGGAACAAGTTTCAAAACAGAGGTGAACTGATTATGAGCAGAGGCTTTTCCCATAGGTGACAGCTCTCCTACCTTTGTTGTTCCATGAAAATCACTCTGAAAGCACAAGACAGTTTTTTCTGATGATGTTGGTAAGTGCTATAGCACCAGCACCAAATGTGCTGCAAACATACAGCATCTAGTCTTTGAAAGAAGAAGTTATATTCCCTCAAGCCTAAGGGGGAGAAACAAGTCTCGTAAGAGGCCGTTCCTGCAAAACGCTGAATGCCTAAAGAATATACAACACTTTGAAAAACGTTCAGTTATTCACTTGCTTTTTAGTCTATACAGTCCTTGGCAATGGGATTTCCCCCATCTTGCCACTTGGAAATCCACCTGCATCTTCTGTCAAACAAAGTCCATACAGGGAGGTCTGTTCAATCCTTGTTTAAAGGCAATAAAAATGACTCTGCTTTAGAGTCGGTTATTTCTGCATGACAAATATGAATACAAAAATTTACACCAGCAAAGTGAAAGACAGAATTTGGCCAATGAGCTTTAGTACAGAACACCAGAACACATTCAAAATTGTAAGCATTAGCATTTTGAATAGAAGTCAACAGAAGAGAAGGGAAAATTTCTCCAGTCTGCAGAAAGGTCCCACTTCTATGATCCTATTCTGTTCTTTTCAGCATGAGTTCTCTGGACATGTGTACCAGGAACAAATGTAGAAAATACAAACAGAATTTCACCATGTTTCACAAACCTTTACACACCTAACTTTGTAATAACATCAGTCCTACTCATGGCACCAAGACTCCTGGCAGGAATACTGTTACTCATGTTACACAGGTTGGACCCAAGTTCACACAGTGGCAGCCTGGTGTGGTTTGGCTGAGGTTTTATCTAATGTAACTGTAAAGAACATCACATGCAGCACAATCTCCATCTTCAACACTTATTTAAAATTACTGTTGCTTCACAACTTCACGTAAAACAGTGAAATTATACTAGGGAGAATTTGCCCTTTTCTCTTCCTACACTTCTGAAGTGCTTAAATATCTAGAGAGCCCCAAAACAAATCCCTGGGGCCTGATCTCTGACAGTCCATATCTTTATAAACTCAAAAACTTAACACTAAACAAACATCAAGATGCAGATGTGAACTGAGCATATCTTCAGGCCAGGCACTGATTCATGTTTTGAGCTGACTTGAGTGAGCTTCCAGTCCTCAAGTACAGACATTAACTTCCTCTGAAACATAAATCACAGCATCCAGATTACAATCCTTTGCGAATAATCCAACATCATCTGATAGTATTCTACACCATGACAACTTCTGTCTGAAGTAGGTAGAGCTGCTGGATTTTATGAGGTAGATGAAGGATATTCCTGAAAAGCTAAGAGTGGAAGCACTAGAAAGAGGCCAGGGCTAGTTCTGATGCTAATTTATTTTGCTTTGTAAACTAGTTGTGAGGTCCGATGGTGGAGCTGGGGTTTTTTTTTGCCTTTCCTGGCTACATTGTCTGAGGTTTTGAGGCCTATCTGTCATATTGAGGCAACAGACCCTTTTAACACTTCGCTTTGCTTTGATATGCAGTCTTGTCTCTTCCTTCTCCCTCTTTTCTTCAGGAGTTATATTGCCGGAAAGGGTGATGATTTTCACAGCAAATAAAGAGGCCTTCTCCCAGCTTTATTGTCTTCAGAAGAAATGCTCTGTGAATTTTATGACCAATGGGAAAGCTGTTCCCTTCCCCCTGCTCAAACCTTGGCCAGTCACAAAAATTGCCAGGGTGGGTGTGATAGAACAGGATTGTTAAACTATAGCTCACAACAAGTTTCCTAAGCCTGAAATGTCTCACTTCTTGCCCCTCCAGAAGCAGTAGTCAATAGTCTTCAATAGTCACTGTTTGTAAAATAAGAGCTCTGACAAAACTCATTGTTCTTAAGCAGCTCATCAAGCCCAGGAAATCCACTCCCCCAATACAAAGGCAAAGGTGCTGCTTCAAAGCTCTTTTGCTTCATTTTTCTTCCACCCAACTACTACTAACCTCTCCAGGCACTTGCAATTCCATAGTATCTGCTCATGATAGAACACATTTCCAGTAAAACTGACACTATACTGCTGTTTAAAATAACGTCACTGACAAAAGATTAATCCAGATTACAGAAAGTGATAAGCTGGTAGTTTTACTCACCCAAGTGCGGAGGATTTGACTAAAGAACTGGACTAAAATATTAACTTTTATCATTGCATCATTAAATTCTGCCATTTACCTCCTAAAGAAGTCTGAGGAGTGAAGAACATCCTCTGCTGCCCCTGGTGAACCCATCAGTCCTACCTTAAATTTCGTTCAGGTAATACTTCTCCTCAAAATAAAATGCATCACTATAAACAATACCAGTAGAAGATTTGGCTCAGAGGGAAGCAGAGTGCATCTATTCCATCCTACAGATGGAATTTAGAGGCTAAAGTCCTAAACTGTTTAGAGATAGCTTTTGTTGCTGCTGTTTGTTAACTTTGGCAAATAGAAGCATACTTTGCCTTTGAAAGGAAATGCCATATGCAGCCTAATTCCAACCCAGCATCCAACAAAGGCATTAGGAAGACTTTCACTGCCATCAATGAGGGTTTGAGTGAAGGCCTAACAGTCTAAAAATCAGGTCTCTGCCAGAATAAAAGCCTCCTCTGGAAGACCCTGTCAGGTCTCAGCTCCCACTGGCTGTTGTCTCCCTACACGAAAGAAATCAAACCATTAAAAGACAAGATTTATGTGACAAATCAGAGAATTTTCTCAGATCCTGGTTGACTTTCAGGAAGGAAATGCTCTCCTTTTGCCTTTCTCCTTTCTGAATTGTTCTCTTAACTTAAAGAAAGTAGATGTGAAAGCTCCTAATCTTCCTTCAAAAAGAAACCAATTATAATTTTTACTAAAAATAAAATGAAAGCTACTCACACACAAATAAAGGATTTGATGCAAGAAAGCTCCTTTTGCTACATACATTTAATTTCTTCTTCAGTTTAAAAAACAAAAAGCCCAGCCCCCTCCTGCTCAGGTAACAGGGGCTGAAGCATTCAAACCAGAAACAGAAAGGCTTAGCCTGAAGTTTACTGTCTTGTTTTGGCAATAGAAGAACATTCTATATTTGTCTATGGCTTCTGAATGAGAAGAGAGATCAAGATAAGATCACCTTGTTGCTCTTTTGTGTACTTCAGTTTAACACCACAAAGGAGATTAAGGAAAAATTTTAAATGTTTTAACCCCTAAAATTACCCCAAATTCTCATTAAAAGAAGGGGGGGAAAAGCCCAACTAAACCACAGGGTAGAGATCAAAAATGCCAAGTGAGGCATTAAAGCACCACGGGTGACCATATGTTAAACAAACAATTTACACTTCCAATTAATGAAAACAAATGTCCCGGTATTTATGTGGACTGAACTGAGTAACTGCTCTTCTTCAGAGACTCTCAAATTCTTCCCATAATGTTGTAAAATTAACAGCACTTTTCACTCGATTATCATTGTAAACATAATGGGGCTCATTCTGCTTTCACTGCAGTTTCGCAATGACAGAAATGCCCCTGAAATGACAGTGCCCTACACATCATCTACCCCAGCCAAGGAGCAGAACCTTCCCGGGGAAGGCACAGTGGTTTTGCCGGCGCGGTTTGAGCAGAAACCCCAGTGCAAGGAACACACACAAACATGCCCACACCTATGTTCCCCATTGGATTCCCTCAAGCCCACAGCATTGTAAAGGCCCTATTAATGCACAGTGCTTTCCCAGGGATGAGCACCATGGCGCATAGAAGCTGAAGGATCGAATTCTGATGTAGACCTTGTTCTACAACCCTGGGAAAAGTCCTACAGAGAGTCCAATAGGGTGAAGCAGTTATCCACAACCAGAGGTGTAACAGTGTTTGCTTACAGCATCACACTGACCAGGACTTCCAGCACTAAACAAATCTGTAATTAGGATCTGTACAAACAGTTCAAAAGGATCAAAGCCTGAAGAAACTTGTAATGCAAGTAATACTTTGGAGAGCTACGAATTCTTCTAAGTAGCAAAGTACTGCCTGTCAAATGCTGGAAGAGAAAAAAAGTGATGCGGCTCAAGCCACTACCAGCGAGTGGAAGGCAATGTTAGGTTTAAATATGTTCAGCTGTTGAACAGAGACATCACATCTCCCTGCAGAGATGGTGGGAAAAACGTTAGCCTGTAAAACCAAACCATGAGTCAAGGGATGAAGTACTTTAAGACTCTGTTAAAGCTCTGTACATTGAATTCTGATCTTTTCTGATGTTAAACTTCAAAAGCAAGGGGAGTGTGGAGGAGGGGCTGGGGAGAAATCAGGCTTTTGCCACCACTGATACACGAAACCTCCAGCTTTTCTCTCCTGGAGGGAAAGGCGGTTGCTCTGGGGCGCTGTGCTGTGGTCATCTACTCAGAGACTGAAATTTTACTAACTCCGTACCTGAAAATCCATTTCAGTCCTCTCCATTCAAAATTAACTGCTCTTAGGAGGAGCACAATTATGGCATCTCCAAAAAACTGGTTCCTCGAAGTCTTAAGCAAATATGAGCTGCAGAATGAAGCTGCAGCTGCGGCTGAATGCTTAGGCAGCAAGACAGAATATGCCTCAATTTTTATGCACTGTTGGGAGAACCTGAATCTAAGAGGGCTGTTCTACTGCAGCCACCACTAAGGACATGAACATTCACAACCTCCAGTACCACAGTGGGATGTGCTGCAAAAAATACCAACTAAAACGCATTCCCTGTCCCAGACAATTTATAGCTTGATCACATACATCTGCAGAGATGTCCATGCAAATACAGACAGACAGAAGCACAAAAAGTGGCAAAACGGTGGTTAGCTGAGATGGTAACACTGGTCTTAACATGGCAATGATCCAATCGTTCAGCAATGTAGGAAGCCTTAGGCTGGGCTCCAGGGCCTTGGCTTTTAAGCAGGTGGTGAGCTCTGGTGTATTGATTGCCTAATAGGAACATTAACAACCCAGGAAAGTGGGGTGAGAGGAAGCACCAGTAGCCTTTCCAATCTCAATGCTCTTTCACAGCTCCCAACACATTCTGTTCTCAGAAATTATCCTGTATGGAACCCATAAAATTTCAGCTCCTTGCATCTGTGTTCACTGGCTTATGTCATTTGCCATTACCTTTAATGGCCTGGGTACTGCTGAGCCATGTCCAAGTCACTCAGCTGTACCCACAGCTGAAAAGATGCAGCAGAATGCTTGCAGAAGAACAGATGCTGTAGCTTTATCATTGTTCAGTGTCCTTTGTAAGGCATTTATTGCTTTCTTTTTCTCTTTTCTGTTAACTGTCATCTGGAAATCTATGTTACTATGCCCTGTGCTATTATCAAGTTGTGGACAGACCATGCCAGGCTTGAAGGAAAAATACAACCTCCAAATTGCAGTAACAACCACAGTATCATAGTAATTTTTCTGGAAATAGGAAGGGAGGAATTCTGGAAGCTCTCAGTATTTCCCATACAGTAAAATGTCCTTCACAGTCTCCCCTACAAGCAGGTAGTGGTGCATCAGCTGTAGGGACAGAGAAACCAGCAACTCAACACCAGGCAGGAAGCTTGCACCAGAGCTGGGAACAGAACCCAGGTTTCCTGGCTCCTTGTTCTTAGCCAGAACACCTTCCCTCTTCCCAGATGATAAGAAGACTGATAAAGAATATGAGAAGCAGTTTATCATCTATTTACTAAGAGGCAAACCCTAACTCTGATGGTATGAACCTCCTGTGCTGTAAATTGAGACTGAATGAGTTACTCTGGGTAAGTGCATAGAGAATCAGGCCTACAATACCCACAAACATATTTTCCAATGTAAAGCCAGATATTTTGTGTTACTAAAGTTAAAAACATTCTAGCTTGAAGCAATGTGTTCTTCTTTCAAAACAGGTAAAACAAGAACAAGAGAGAAGTACCGAGTGGTTTACACAGATCACCAGAGATTAGAATTAGAGAAGGAATTTCATTACAACAGATACATTACAATCAGGAGGAAGTCTGAACTTGCTGCAAACCTAAGACTTTCCGAGAGACAGGTAGAGTATGGATCACACATTCAGGATTTCCTTTGCATTTGATTGCTGAGGAGGAGACAACCAACCTACTGGTTAAGAACAGCAAAATGTGCCTGGCAGCCTTGGTTACACTCAGCCCTAAATACCCTCCAGCTCTCACCACAGAGCTGTGCAACACCACAGAGCAAACACTCAGTCCGGTTCTGAGAAACAGGAGTTTTAAAGTATCAACAGGATCCTGGCCTGATTTCTCTCTGGTTTTCTGGGGTAGCTGCAGCAGGGAGAAGGTTTTACCGGAATTTCTAAAGCAGAAATCCTGGTCCTGCTGAAGCCAATGGGAATTCTGTAACCAATCCTGACAAAGTCAGTTTTAGCAGAGAACAGCAGTGAGACCGGCTATGTTCAGGACACTTGAAGGTACTCACTTCATTGGCTGCCTTTTTCTTTTTGTTAAAGATTCCCTACATACTCTCTACTCCTTTCTCCTGCCCCTATTTCTTCCCATCACTTCCAAATTCCATTTCTGTTCCCACAATGTAAACCAAAACACAATTGTTTCTCATCAAGGGATACATATAATTTGTTCTGAAACCACTCAGTGCCGTGTTTTGAGCGTATGTTCAGTCCCATTTTGATGGGGAGCTCCCTGATGCAGCACACTGAAACAAGAAGCAAAACAGAACATTAAAAGCTTTACTGAAGGATTCCCCTGAACAGATTTCAGGACACAATGTGCTCATTTGGTGCCTTTGCTATCTGCAAACCATCACAGCATTGGTTTCCCAGTCAGTTATTATTCAGTATCACTCATTGAAAATGACACCTGATTCCCCGTTGATTTATGGGCTCTACTGAGAAGGACAGTACAAAATCCACCCACAGCTGTAGTACTGTTCACCCAATTTGAACTCATCTGACACAGCACACACTGAAAGAGCTCACAGAAGCAAATACTTATTTTGCAAATATTTCTCAATCTACTGTTGAATAGGTCTATTTCATTACTGAAAATTAAAATTATTGCCATCAAGTACAGATACTGGGAAACATGGCACCAGTGTTTGCAATATTTGCACTTCATCATCGTTAGTATGTCATGAGTGAAATTAATTCCAGTCTCTGAAGTCACTATTGAAAATGTAAGATTAATACCTGATCTATAGTCCCGCTACTGCCCTTTCATACAAACTGAACAACCCCATTGTATGAATAAGGCTGAACTCACATAGTCCTATCCCAAGTTCCACTGCATTCAGCCTAAAAGCTGAAATGATTTTCTGGAAAAGGTTTTTCCCTGCTTATGCAAGGAAGAAACTCACATCCAAGACACTGGAATGTGTATCTCAAGACAAAACGACAACTGAACAAGGAAGATGTAGTATCTAATAAAGTAAAAGAAAAGGCAAACCCAAGCATTGCTAATATAGCAGGGATACAGAAATAAAGGAGATGAGGACTAGAAAGAAGAAAGTTGGACTTGAGGGGAAGAGTTACTTGCACAACTGAACACTGAAAGTAAGGAGGGCAACAGGAAAAGAACAAGTTTGGCAGATACACCTGACCATGTTAGCTTTTAGTCCAGCATTACAGAGCTGTATTTACTTGTAATTCTTTGATAACTGCCATACAACTCTGAAGTGCCTACTACAGCTCTCTCTGGATCACTGCTGCAGATCTTCATCCCTGGTTTAATAGCAAACCAGAACTAAAACCTAGATTCAAAGGCAGGTGAGAACACTAAAGAACACACGGCAAGCGCATGGGTGAAACAAGGTTACCTCAGCACAAACAGAATGCAGGAGAGCTGACAGTACTTGAGACTGCTTTAATGGAACGTAATTTAGTATTGAAATGAGATTCCAAAAACTAAGAGCACAAAACTCAAATGTCTCAGATGATAGTCTGGGACTTAAAGAGACAAAGTTCAAATTTCCACAAGCTTTGCGTGTATCCAAATTCCCCAGCTCTAAAATGGGAATAATAATGCCTTGAGGGCAAGTGTACCGAGACTGTCCCAGAGACTCCTTAAGATGTTCTGTGGGACTTCACCAGTGGTTTTCTTTAAAGCACAATTTAGTAGTCACAGATGTTAACACCTCTTACTGTTTTACCTCCTCTCTGAGCACCAGTCTCTTCCCCTTTCTAGCTTCTAGCAAAGGCTACAAATCAGTCGGTTTCTCAGCAAACCACATATTTCTCTTTGGGTTACAGAAAATGGTGACAGAAATGTTTCCTTTGCCACCTGAACACCAACAAGAAAACACAACATATCTGAATGAAGTAGCTTGACATATTACACTGACTAGACACAATACAGACCCACTTTGAAGGATAAATAGCTGGCATGGACTGCTGTTCATATCCAAAGCCATTTCAGTTGCCATAGAACATTCACCCTCTCACATCTCCACAAATTCTGCTGTATTTTCAACTGATCATTACTCATCAACCTCATCTCACATTCTCATTTGTCCTGTCCTAATCAAAACCCATACACTCTTCAACAGTTGCTTCATCTCTCCCAAAGACAACTGCGATAGAGCGATGACTGCAGTGTAAAGCACTGCACAGTGCGGGAAGAACAAGCAGATTTCTGGCTCCATCTAGAAATGCAATAAGAGGCACTTGGCTATTAAGGCACCGCTTGGACAGTATTTTGAAGTAGCATTGTGTACCAAGAGCAGTGCACTGGTGAAATTCTGCTCAGAAGTGCACTTCCATTGGCTTACATATTGGAGCTAAGTAATTAATGTGCAGCATCCAAACAGCAAAGCTCTTGTGCCTCAGTTTATAGGCCAGGAACAGGTTTTGACTTGTGCATACAGCTTTTGATATAAAGATACTCTCAGGTTCTTTCGGCCATCACTGTGACAGATTAAATTGTTCTGGTAGATTGTTTAACAAAGTGAAAACAAAAATCCAAAGCTTACACCATAAAGAAATACTGTCTTAAAAAGAAAATTAACACTGAAAACTTTTTATCAAGATATTAATAAGTATTTTATTACCAGATAGGGCAGATTGCCTGTATTAAAAAAAACAAGCAGCCCTGGCATCCCAGTTTGCCACTGCCTTTCTCACTGGTGCTCTTGCCATTGATTTTATGACCCCTATATATCTAAAGGGCCACACTGCATTCTATTACCGACTGAAAAGAATTTCCTTTGCCCCTTTGCAGGTGAAAATCTGGTTCCAGAATCGCAGAGCCAAAGAAAGAAAATTAATGAAGAAGAAAATGACTCATTTTGATGGCAGCAGCCTTGGCTCTCTGCAGAGTGACTCTGGCTCAGTGAGCCCAATGCCAGTTCCTGACCAACAGACTCATTCAGAAATGCCCAATTCTTTATTCCCGCCTCCTCCTCCTCCTCCACTTCCCATGAATGGTTTGCAGCACAACGGGAATCTGCAGCAGGTAGTGGCCTCTCAGTAAGGCTGCTGGAAGAGCTGCTATAGAATGAACACTATAAAGTACCAGTACATGGAGCACTACAGTATGAGAGAGGACAGCTGTAGCTGTTTTGAAGGAGTCCCCAGCATGACATGGATTTGTGCACATAAGCTTCCAGGACAGTAAGCCAAGAGCTCCTTGCCAGGTCTGCAGGCTAGCTCGAGTTCCCAAGGACAATGGAACTGCTGTGTGCCAGGAGCCCTTGCTGCAGGGTACCTCTGCAAGGGAATGCCATGCCCAGCCTGCGCCCCAGGGCACAGGGAGGGAGGAGAGCCAGGATCAGCTACAGCCACTTGTCACAGGACAAAAAAGCACAGAACGGGCCCCCAGGCAATCCAGCCTTGCTGAGGGCAGCTGTAAGAGATGTGTAAAGGGGTGCTCTGGCTGTCCCTCACCCCAGGCAGAAAGTGTATTCCTTCTCCTTTGATCTCCACACAGGTTCTATGTACTTGCTTTCATGGACTTTACACATGGATCTTGATAAATGAAAACCTCGCGTATACATTCTGACCCACTGGATGGAAAGCTGGGGTCGTGGTGGTGGCACTCACTCCATGCTAAGGGCAAAGGTCAGGGATGAGCTTTTTGGAATTTTCTGGGTTTGACAGGTATGATTTCCAATGCTCCATACACTAGTATACACAGGCACTCCTCAATCTTCCCACAAATGTTCCAAAAGCATTCTGGAATTCTGACTTTTGGCCCCAAGTTTGGTTTTGGTGGAAGAAAAATTGCATCAGACTCATTTTGTATCCTACAGGAAAGAACCAAGGGGGAGCAGAATCCTGTAAAAAAGTGAAGGTATTTTAAAAAATAACTGCATTTCATGGGGCAGCATAGCCCATGGATAAAGATACAATAATTGCATTCAACTGGTTTTACATTCAGTCCTGTCTTCAGAGCTATTGCGGCACTAAAAATGTCTGAGAAGCCAGATCAATGTAAGACCAAGCAAAAAACATACTTCGAATATAAGCTCTCAGGAGTTTTGAAGTGGGTCTTAATTCCAAAGGGCTGATCCCTTCCACACTAAGCAGAATGCCATAGGTAACCAGTACTTAAGCATAATTTGGATACTTACTTCCCAACATGACTATCAATTGTGTGTGCATAAATTTGTCTGCAAAGGGAAAATTTTCAGAGCACACAAACGATTTGGGAATTGATACCCTCATTGTCAGAAACAGTTTAGGTATTTAGGAAGCCCATTCTCACTGATTTTCATCAGGGTCTCCTCCTAAATCTCTGCCACTGTTGCGAATAAGACTTAGGAGCATTAAGTCCTTTAGGCACTACATTCTTTATTTCCTTAATTATAACAAATAGTACTACTAGAGCATCAAAATGTTGGTAATGTCAAATTACTTTGTGTATAAAAAACAGTAAAATAAATGACTTTTTCATAATCATTTTCCAATGTGGTATCTATCAGCTACCGTAGCAAGTGAACATGCAGATTTTCCCCAGTAATCTATTAGTGAATTTTAGTATCAAATTCAAAAGCAGGGTGATGGTAAAAAAGCTTGCAAGAAGTAGAGGAGAATGACGAGACCAGGATGGTTCAGGGAGCTGGCAGTTTTCACCACTTCTTCATTTTATTTAGCATCTTATGGTTGTGAGAAGGACCGCACTTCAACTTTGAATGGACACATCCCTACATTGTGAAATCCCCACTTTCACAAAGCTGCTCCACTTGCTGGCAAGAGCAGTCTGAAGGTTGACACAGGTAGTTCAAATGAGAAATTCCAAAGTTCAGCAACAGAAAGGCTCCTACTCATTTTCACATGTTATGAAAAGCAGAACATGACAAAGAGCAAGTGAGAACAACAGTGATTTACCACCTGTGCTGATGAGCATGGCAACCAAAGCAAAACACTGGTCTCCCAAAAGACAGATCCATTTCATCTGTCCAAAAGAGGAATCCACTGGAAATACCCAGAACAGCCGCTCTGTCTACAGAGGGAAATGCTAGAGATATTTTACCTACAGTCTGTACACACATACATTTAACTTAATGCATCCTCACATTGGCCACTTTAGCAGAACTCTGCTTGCAAACTAGAGAAAAATCAGTAACAATGTCCACATTTGGATTTTCAGAAGGCAAGAATACAGAAGGAAACTTGTCTTTTGTACTGATATACAGTAATTCAGGACCTAGTTCTAGCTAAGCACACAGAATCACGGCCACAGGGTTGTGCAGGATCAAGTTCACAGCTACCTATTTTAATAACATTTTCACGATACAGTTTAAATTTGTATTAGAATTTTGAAAAGAAAAAAGTCCTTTAAGAACTTTAAGGAATCCAACTTCTTTCTCTTTAAAATTATTTAAACATCATTCAAAGAGAGGGGGATCTGGCAAAATGACCTGGTTTATCTTGTTTACATGTAGAAGAGTTATTGAGGAAGATAAGTGACCACTTTGAAGATGTGCCTCATTTCTGCTCCAGTTTGCTGAGAGCACGCTGGCTATAGGTTGCTATGTGTTTCCAATCAGAAGTTGTTAAGTACACAAAATAAGGCTGGATCTTATTTGCAGAAGCACATGTTCAAAGGTTAAAATTTATTGCTCCAAAAGCAATATCTATAAACCAGGGCAATACCTTAGAGATTATTAACTTTCTAGTTACACCAGTGGCTGTTTCAAGTAGTTCATTTTATTTCTAACTTACCAGCAATCTGTTCAACTAAATATTTTCAATGTGGTTTAAAGCTTCAAAGAGTTGATCATCAAAACCAAAAGAAAAATATTTTATTGTACTGTGTATAATGAAAAATGAGATATAAAATTGGAGCCAAATCAACTGACGTTAGTTTGGTCCAATGTCATGACTCAGGAAATACTGGTGCTCGTCCTCAGAGTAAAACTTACTTTCTTCCTGACTTTAGGTCTATCATATAACCTATCAGTTTTGATCACATCTAAAACCTAGGGACACTAAAGCAGAGTTGCTGTGGAGATTGATTGGTTGCTAGCAAAGTGCCTTGAAGAAGAAAAGCATACCTTAGACAACATCACAAGAGTATCTAAGCCCTTAATCCTAATTGTGATTAGAAGACTGATCAAGGTATAGCCAATTTTCAGAGGAGTTCACTAACCTTTAAATCCCACTACCCAGCGAGAATTGTGATCTATATGGTACAAAAAGTCAAGAAGGGCACAGCAAATGGGACCTTCTATAAAAACCTAATGCAACTGAAAGTCACAATTCAAAATGACGCTTCTAAAAGAAAAAAATTCAAATATACAGCAACTGCAATTGCTATGGGGTTATGCAATCATTAATATACATATGAGAGAGCATCAGGTATGTGCTACCTTCTTCCCAAGGCACTGATTCAAAGAGATTCATTCTGGAGGTTACCATAAAAATTTAAGAGCATACTCCTACTCTAGCACCTTTACTGAGGCTGCTGGTGCAGTACAGGCTTACTCCAACGCAAGCTGACATGTCACTGCAAATGACTTACACAGCCCATCACATTTTGGACTGGTCCTAGATGAACCTAGTTGGACACTATATTGTGCAAATCTCACTAGGTAAAGGAATAGGCACAGGCTTTAGGATGAAAGTGTTTGCCATCTGTTTTCATTCTCAAAGAGCACAAATACTTTTGCATATTGTAACAAACTGTGCTCTAAAAGGTATCACAGTAAAAGGAGAGGCTTCATTAAGATACAACCTGCATATTCTTGGTCCTGGTAAATTACAGTCACTTTAAAGCAGGACATACACAGACAATAATCTCTTGTCTGGGAGTATGAACAAAGAGTTAAATATGTACAACAGAAATGCCAGTTTACCAGGAATATAAACCATGCCTATGGCAAGGATGGCAAACAGTAAAGGCAATCAATTCCTTTGTTGCCTCATGAAAGAAAGACCGCAGCAAAGAACACCTCAGACTCACAACAAGCACCCCATAATGCCATCTAGCCAGACTCTGCTCAGCAAGAGCTACAGTAAGTGGGAGCCCTGTGCTACATGACTCGGGAAGGAAACCAAACAAATGTCAATAGAGGATTTGCTGTTCATTTTCCTGGAGCTGCTGAGAAGAATCGATTTAACCTGGAGTTCACATGCAGGCTGTAGGACTCTGCTCTAACAGCTCTGCTGCTTCAGTGGTAAGACATACTCTTATTTTGTACTGCTTTTGTAACAGACTACATTATTTAGATTTCAGGATAGTAAGACCCTTCTTTAGCGGCAGACCATTATTTCCTGGCAAATGCAACACTGATGCAGATTATACATGAAATATATTTTTGCTATGTTGAATAAAATGCAAAAGTTACCATTAAGAAATGAACAGTTTGTCATTGTTAGCAGCAGTTGGAAAAGCAGTAGAAGAACAGACAGAAGGGTAAATCCAAACCTCATACTTCCAACAAATCACTTTTCATCATTTTTCAAAGGATATAATAGCCAAAATTTCAGAGCACAAAACTAAAATGAAAGCATTGAGGAAGGCTTCCTTTATAACTTCTACCGTTTATCTCTTATGAAAAACAAATACACATTAGGGAGGAAACACACAGTGCCAAACTGAAACTTGTGATAGTTCCCTTTCTGTTTTTCCCCAGAAGAGTTCAGTCCAGCAAATGAGAATGTTTCAGCAGCACCACTCACTGAGCTCTCTGGGCTGTGCCACATCTGTCAATACAGATACCGTTTAGCACGTACTTGCATTTGAAGCAATGAAAATGAAATCTAACTCGGGTGTCTGCAACACCAGCGTGCTGCACATTAAACCAGCCTCATTAAAGAGAGTAAAAACAATTTTTGGAAGCTTTATGTTTGTAGAAGAGCCATCTCTTTAGCTGGGAGTTTCAAATTTTAAACCCATCTTCCTGCCTTCATGACTAGCTGGATTTTACTTCCAGCAGAACTGACCTCATCTGACAGCATGCCACGTACTGACTGCCCTTTCCTCAAGATTATACAGCTGACTAGGAATTGCAGAAGGAGTGGGTAGGCACGGAAAGCCCAGCTTGAAAAAGACTCAATAACATGTCTGAGACACTGCAAACAACCAGCAATACACAGCTCACTAACAAAGTCCTTAGCTAGCTGTTCCATTGAAATTCCAAGCATGCAGTTCTAAAGGTATGGGCATGAAGCATTCCTAAGTCTGATGTTACTGATGTATAATTAGAGTGGTCATCTGGAGACAGGAAAACAAACATCTATTCCTATCACCTTAGTCAGAATGGGACACACTAAGCTCACCTGCTTTTTTACCTCACAAACAAAAGACCAGATAGATTTCATATAATTTTCAAGCTTCAAAGATCAGACAGATTTATTTGTTCTTATCTTCATATAAAAGAAAGAGTAACTTTATGAGTAAGGGCTCCTAATAAAAACTATCACAGGTTTAACACCTTTAATATAAGTTCCTGCTGTACAGGCCAGTTCTAATCTACCAGTAGTCTCTGAAATGGCAGTTGTAATAGCTGTCATTTAAACATTTCATTGCACGTTGTGATTCCTCTATTATTACCCAGTTTGGAAATGCTCTTTAGACCAGCACACGTATGTAGTGCACCATCTACACTGACTGTATAAACAAAGCTTTAATACTGGCTATCACCAGGCTTCTTACTATTGCTAGATTTTCATCAAACGCTGTTAGAGAAATTTTCTTCCCCAATGATCTCAAACTACATTTAATTTTACACACAGACAACTTCACAACAACAAATCATAACCTCGGAGTTCACTTATTCTGGCAATCTATCTCTGAAATATGCCAATGAGCACAGCACTCTTGCTGCTGATACCACACAGATCTTTTCTGTCCTTTGTCACCCACTGCAGAAAGTGGCATAAGTACAAACCCCTCATATGGATGAGATTTTGAGATGCCTAGCCTACCACCTTTTTCCCTCACCAACAGCACTGGTTACTCAAAGTATTCCTTGAATTACAGTGTAAACTGCTGCTACACACTAAAGATGCAGTGGTTTCGTAGCTCTGAAGCTACTCACATGGGGGATGGAAGGACATAAGCATGGCCAAGAAATGATTCTTTGGAAGGCAGATTCAGATTAAACATCAGTAAGCTCTCAAAAAAATATCAACCCCAAAATTCTGGAAGCCTCAAGCTACTATACTACACAAGAAGGTACTGTTCCTTTTTAATATATCCACATGGTTCTGTTACACAATACAGGACGCCTAACAGTCAAGATGCAGATCATTTGAATGTTACTCCATTTTAGTTATCTTATTCTCACTCTGGTGTTAAAAATCTGTAGTCCTACCCAGTAATCTTATCCTGCTATGTAAATCTTTTTAAACAAAAAGCCTTACTCAGAACTTACTATTGTTAGCTGGTATCAAATCTGTGTAGCAATTCGCCATCGGCATATCTCGATCTAATTACATTCTGGAAAGAATCGAAATAGATCTAAAGAAAATTCAGATAATGGAACAGGCAAAACAAGAAAGGGAAAGGAGGAGTATAAACAGAAGATAAAAGAAGAACAGAGAATAAAAGATAAAGCTCTGAGATACAAAAAATGGGATTAGGTGATACTGAAATTGTGGGGGGTATGAGCTGAGGCATCCCCTAATGAACGAGGAAGACCAGGGACTGAAAATGTTTCCATCATCTAATGCATTCTATGACATTCAGTGTAATTCAGTGAGATGTGAAAACTATGTGCTCAGCTGTCAAATATGTCCAATCTGAAATCCATGAGCAACCAACGTTCATCTGTACAGTGCCAACAGATTTCAGATACAGTGAACGGAGACAAAGCTTCATCCTCTTATGGATGTGCCTGTGACTGACAGCTCTGCATACCTGTTAATGGTACATTAGAATTTAACTGCTGGCATAACACCCATGAATAGGCCAGAGATTCCAAGGTGTATTACAATTCCTTTTCTTTCAAGATTAAAGGAACAAGAGTCTCTTCTGATTTTTTTTAATGTCTATTTTCATAAGGGTACACCAATCACAGAAGGCCCTGTCCCACGATGCAGCTTTCCTCAACGTTCTCAGGATCCCAAGGATTAATAAAGAAATCTGTAAATATGGCAAAATTAATTATAAAGACCTTCCTCTTTTACTTCTCAGTAAAATTTCTTCCCTCAAAAAACCTCCAAATCCACAACAGGAACATCCTTCCTGTCTGTAAGTACACACTTAGAATCCTTTAGTGCTGGAATTAGAAGGGATGTGTGAATATGAGTAGTGTCAGAACACAAAGCATACTGAATTAAACCCCACACCTTTGTAAAAGGAAACAACTCATTGTAATTTGCACCTCTTTTGCAAGCATACCCCTTGACAAATAGCTCATTGCAAAGAAATCCATCCAGGATAAAAATATATCAAATACACTCTATAAATTGTAGCTAAACAACCGTACACAGAGACCATTCTCAAGCCATAGCAGGGTTTAGTTCTCCCATGGTGATATCCAGCTCCTCATAACATATAAACGCAGCTTCAGAATGATTTTTCTCCGTGGAAATGTTTGCACCGACCTACACGGTACCCATGTGCCATGCGTGTTATGGAGAAGCATCGAGGCAGTTCTCAGCCACTAAGTTGGTAACACACACTTATCACCCGGCTGATTTCACTTACCTGAGTTGCCACCACTATAGCAGACAACTACACAACAGCTCCAGAGGAAGGAACACAACCTCTAAGGCAGATCATTTTGAAACAGAAGCCAACAATATTACTGGGCCTAATCAAAGATTTTTTTTCACTACTCTTTACAGTCATTTTCTTTGCACTTCTGGAACCACCTCTGTTAGGAAGATTTATTGTCTGCTTTTTAAAATCTATCAGTTTGCAACAGCCAACAGATGAAGGGATCTCTTTAAATCACTGTCTATGTGCAAATATGTGCATTATAGTTAAAGCCTTAATTTCTCCCACTTACAAACACCCAAAATGAGGGGGAATTTTGGAGGCAGTTATACTCATGACGTGCTGTTTACAAGATGCTCTGTATTCTGACTTATAGTTATTCAAATTGCCTGCGTCCTTTAAGTAAAAATTAGGGGTTCTTTTAGTATCTGAGAAATAAAGTAACAGATTTACTTGCTGATCAGTAACACATCACAGAACAAAGGATTCAGCCAAAAATCATTTGAACACCAAAGATTTCAATCATAGTTACTTAAAAAGGGTCTATTTTCTATTTTACAAGTACAAGCAACTGTTGCATCATCTTACAGTACTGGAATTGCTGTTGAATATCAGGAAAGGGTAACAGGACAGATGAAAGTTCCCTAAAAGAGAAAGCACCAGAACTAGCAGAAAGGTGGGGTTGGGCAGCCCTTCATTTGAATGTAAATGTAATTATGAGGCAGGCAGTTAGGCTGACGTCAGGCAAGATCTTGGTAAACCATTACCACCAGCACCTGGTAACACAGTTGACAATAGAAGAGGATGAAGTAGAAGATTCCAAGCAGAGTGGCATTATTAGAGAAAACCAAACACAATTCTATTGAAGCAGCGAAAGAAAATACGGAAGAACAAAATGTTGTGACAACGCATTTACAACCTGTGACAACCATGTATGTGAGCTCTCTCTTGGATAAGGAGAGCAGCATGTATCCAGGATCTGCAAGGAGTAACAATAACCTGCCAGTGCAAAACTTTGTGTCTACTCCGTCTTATCCAGATTACATGGGATATCATCATGTGCCAGCTCTGGA